>CM069441.1:52963275-53109394 GCA_035610835.1 Ophiura sarsii
CAATAAAATGGGGGTCTTAAGAGCTGGTGCAGGCTTAAAAGGAGGGTCTTAAGAGCGAGCAGAAGAGGGTAAAAAAGGGGATCTTCAAGGCACCAAATACCTAGAGGCACATACCTATACCCCTTTCCAATGTGAGTGCCCCCCCCCCCCCCCCCCCCCCCCCCGGATAACCTTTAGCTTAGATACTATAAGCAGAAAAACACCAGAGGTTTGAGTGCTGTATTATACAAAGGGAAATATGAAATGAATTCTTGTTTCTATTTCCAGATTTGATTTGAATAAAGATTTATTTATGATGCACTTTACGTAGGATAAAAAAAACATAGGAACTATAGTTCAATCAGTTCCAAATTGGCTAGAAACTATCTTTTAGAAAAAACGCGCCGTTGGAAAATTCAAATCTGTCAAACATTTTAAACAACTTACATTATTGCATGAATTCACCGATGCAATTTACGTAACAATAGTTAAAAAGCATTTTGTACTACACCTAACCTCGAACCCGCAAGCTCTCGGGATAATAAATTATTTTTTTCAGATCAATACTACTTCTGGGAGTCAGAGTGTCAGGTTATTTATTACTGTTGAGTTATTTCATGACAGGGCTATGTGGCCTTTTATGATGCTTCCTTATGATCAAATTTAATACAGATAGCGTCAACAGAAAATACCGGCTTAGCCGTCCCGTAATTTAAAAGTTACTGTTGTAAGTAGGCCTAATTACAAACCACTCAACATTAAACATATAATATTCAAAACACTCAACAATAGCTGTGCGTCAGGGCCGAGTTGACATATCCCCATGTAATATAGTCAACACCAATGTAATATAGGGCACTCGGTAAGAATGTTAATAATAAAACATAAATACAAATTTTACTACGGGCACTATTCTTCCCATTGAATATGCCACAATAACGAAGGTCATGCAACATCCGATTTATGTATTTTTGTACTATTGTAAAAAGGCATCGGAGCGGAATTTGTCGTCAAACAATATATCAGGCTGCTATGACGACGACGACACACCGCAGAATGCCAGCTCTAACAGTCTATCCATCTCTCCGAGTAAACTATTGTGATCAGCCCACGATGCATCTGGGTGGAGTATGCGTGGGCAGTTTATGGTTTTCATCTTTTGTCCATGGTGGTCATAGTTGTCACGCAGGTCTCTATGACCATGTCTGACCCTGAAGACCTTTCAAAACATCCCACTTGTACTTTCTTACGATTTTGATTAGTTCAGTTAATTGATGCATGGCTACATTTGCTGATTTTTCACCTATTCTCTGCAGCGGTTTATGGGCAATAAACAGCTAAATGCAATCTCATTCATTTTGCTTTAAGGGTAAAAGCAAATTAATTGCATTAAACGAGAATTCATGATCACCAAAATCTTTGAGTTTGACAGTGGATTTTATGAAGACAGCCCTGAATACGAAATAATACAAAATCAAGCATCAATATCAAAAATAAACTTTGACAATACCGTGGTGCAATGCACACTCGTCAAATAGATTATTCCATTTCATGGCAGTACTTTACTGATAAAGAGCCAATGACTCCCTGTGAGATAATAGACTAAACCAACTTGCAAAAATCAAAGTTATCACTGGTTCCCCATAATCAAAGTGGAAGAATCCAGACATATTTTCATATGGTTGGTTAAGCAGTAGACTGGATATTGATTGTCATTTTAACTCTTATATGGCGACCAAGTATAGTTGTTGAATATAGTAAGAGTACTCATGATACTTGCTTACAGCTTGGAATTGGTTAGTTATTCAAAGCCCATAGCAAAGTAAAGCTATATGTGACCAGAAATGCAAGTCAATATTTTAGAATATCTACAATATGTATTGAAATAGAATGTAATTGATTGATAATCAGACTCCTTTTTTTTGGGGGGGGGGGGGGAATCTAGATGTACACTTTTATAATTAACAGTTGGTAATGTTCCGAGAATACTAAAAGGTGTTGTCACCCTACCTATTCTAAAAACTCAACCCTACCCCTTCCCCTTCCCCTGTCCCTCCCCTTTCCCTCCTATCTCTTTCCCTACCCATTGAGTGATGACTCCCAGTCTTGCCCTCTGCATTTTCTGAATATATTTGTATGTTGTTGAAGTTTAAGTTTTTATTGGGGGGAGGGGGCATTATACTTGATTACCTGCTTTACCAGGTACCCCCCACAGGTAGTGACTTTCCCCTCTGAAATTGGAATATCCCCGTAATGCTTTCAAATCCTAAGTACTTGTCACCAAAAACACAAGGGATTTGTACGCTCACTGATTCATTAGATTGGAGCAAATATTGATACTTAAAACAGACATCCATCTGTCATAAATGCTGCATGCCCCTCAAATTATATTGTCCCCATTTAAAACCTATAAATGACCGAGAAACCTCGTGTAAATCGGACTTGACAGAAGTAACCAAAATCAAAATAAACAAGTTGGTTCCGCATGACACATGGTATTTATCTTACGCCAATTCAAAAATACAATCAATGTGGGTTTAATACAGATCATATTGAGTTGTGCACTCGCAGTCCTCGGGCAAAAACTGTTAAAATGTATTGAATACTAGCGATTCCTCAAATCGTACGCCGTCTCGCGAAGTATATCGTAATACATCATCAAGACGACAACGTACGCACGAATGTTACCCCCAGAACATTTTTTTTCAAACAAAGGCTAATGCCCCTGTATGAAAAATTGTGGTGCATTTTGCCCTTGAGTAAACCCATAGACCCTGGTGTAAACTGTTAATATCAATTATGAGTGCATGTGCGAGGGTTTATCTCCTTTGTAGGGTTCATGCGCTGTCACTGACTCTTGAGAAACGAGCTTCTTTGGTTACGCGAGAATAATTACTCTCGGACCCTATGCTACCACCTAAGGCGGTCTGTCTGCGTGTCTGTCTGCATCTATGTTATCATTATTTTAAACAATATCTTGAATCATTAAACAGAATACCTATGACTAACGAGTGCGAACATGCCCATGATAGTCCCGTAATAGAGAGGCACTTGTCGGAAGAGGGGGCAAAATCCCACTTTTAGATTGATTTTCCATAGAAAATAGCAAATGACTAATTAAGTTCAAATTTTCATTGGCGGAAACAGGAAGGGGCAATCCCCTCCCTGGCAATCCCCCTCCCTCGCCGGCAATCCCCTCACCTCCCCCTCCTCTCCCCCTCTCCAAGTGTAACACCATCATCCACATATATTCTATGATAGCCCAGCCCAGGAGGCTGGCTTAATTTCGGATATGAATTTTCGATGTATTGTTGGTGGTACTGAATTGGAAGGGAAAAACATCATTTTAGTGATTTCATTTAAAGGATGTTTATCTTTTTAAAGATAATTTTTGGGTTGAAACTCCTTTTAAAAATCCTAAATTGCTCAACAAATTTGACTGCCGGCTCGCTGTAGCCCTCTGTTAGTATGTTGCTACATCTGTGAGGTTATGTAATATATGACAGACCCTATACCAAGTTTTTTTCTTGATATAACACATCTTAGTTGTGTGAAGTAAGGGTGTATAATAGATATTAGGTTATTAATAACAAGAGGTGTGATCAAGTTCCCCGTTGTGATCTTAGTGATTTATTCACTATATAAGAATTATTATTAATTCTATACAAGAAGAACTGAGAGGGCAATGGAAAGGATATTGATTGGCGTTACAAGAAGGGACAGGGTGACCAACACAGATTTAAGGAAGAAAACAAAAGTGAGGGACATCATACTGGAAATAAAATCAAAAAAATGGAGATGGGCTGGCCATCTAGCCAGGAGGAAAGACAACAGATGGACTCATAAATTAACAGACTGGATCCCCAGAGCATTCACCAGAGGAAGAGGCAGGCCAAACAGACGGTGGATAGACGACATCATAGAGTATGGCAACGTTACTTGGAAGAGGACAGCTCAGGACAGAGTGAAATGGAAAATTGATGAAGAGGCCTTCCTTCTGCAGTGGAGTGAAATAGGCTAGATAGGCAAGAAGAACAAGCTTCCGATGCATTTTGTATCAATTATACATGCATTTTTCAATTTAATAGGTTCTGATAAGTGGGTTAATGAACTTGCTTCCAGCAAGGATATCCCATATAGGATATGGTTTGGCAGTTAGCATACATACTACACTTTCATTCTCAATTTCCAATAAATAGGGCATAATTTCAAGTTACAGTAATTAACCCTAATACTTTTGGGGTGGATATGTTGAAAAAACTATCCGGGGTGGAAAGGGGCAAAATTTAACGTAACAAAATGGACCCCCCCCCCCCCCACCGGCAACGGGAGTTGAACCCAGGTCCACCAGCATGGGAATCAGTGACTTAGTCCACTCGGCCAGGGGGTTGCGAGCCCGTATTCAGCAATTCCGTCCGCCTTTATCACCCATAGTCATTGTCCGGGCAGATGAGTGAGCACATGCCGCCAGCATGATTTTCAAATGGGATTTCATGGGGTTCAGGACTGCAAGGGTTATACTTAGGAGGTAGATATTGTTTGCTTATAAAAAAGGGGTCGGAATCAGTGACTTAGTCCACTCACCCAGGGGGTTGCGCGTCCGTATTCAACAATTCCGTCCGCCTTTATCACCCATAGTCATCGTCCGAGGAGATGAGGGCGCACATGCCGCCAGCATGATTTTCAAATGGGATTTCATGGGGTTCAGGACTGCAAGGGTTATACTTTGGAGGTAGATATTGTTTGCTTATAACCCAGAATTATTGTGATGTGTTACATACACCAGGCTCCATGGATGGGCTTCCAAATTAGTAGGTTCAGTCTGTAGTTCCTCATGTCTTCCGACTTGTAAGCCAGTATCTTCAAATTAAAGCTTGACCTATTTCTTTTTAAGAGAACCTCTGGAATATTTATCATAGGCAACAACAACAAACAAACAAAACCTGTTCTATGGGCTTGACTGACCTTTTTTTTAGAAATTGGTGAAGAAAAAAATCACCTCGGATACAGACCGAAATCCTTATTTTTTTGGCTTGTCAAAATATGGCAAAATATTTACAGATTTGTTTGATTTTTACTGTCATTTTCAAGGGGACAATATAACAGTTTTAAAAAGTAATAAAAAACAAACAAAAAACACCCAACCGACCAACCCATCCTGAGAGGTCCATTTGCTCGGAGAACAGAGTTTCTTTTTTTTCGTCGCCTTAGATTGCGATATTAGAATTTTTGAAACGTCAATTTTTTGCACAATTTTAACCCTTTTAAATCCAGGTTCTCAGATAAAGCCACTAACCTTTTTTCAAACCTATTTTAGTCGATGAATTGATCTTTTACCCACATTTTGTTTGAAGTCTATCAAAGGTCACAGGCTTTTCCACCTTATTTGCTATGCTACTGTATACAGGCCATTTTCGTATAATGTATGATTCACTAAAATTGTGTTTGAAAAGTTGCCCTCCATTTTTCATCCCAAAAAGGTTTTTTTACTTCATCCCACCTTTTTTGTGTACACGTTTTCCCCTTTTTATTTTACTGAATGAACATGTAACATTGAGTACATCTCCAGAGCTCTTGGAAAATTAGGTTTGATACCATTTATTATTTATTGTTGATATTGTTATATAAATGTCAAACATGAATTCTCACATTTTTTGTCATATCAATGGAATAATAAAAATAAGCGGATAAGAAAAAAAAAAAAAAAAAAAAAAAAATTGATAGTAAAAGAAATATGAAATAAATAAATAAATAATCACAAGATATGACTTCTTTATCTTTAAACATGCCCAAGATCTTAGTTGGTGCTTAGGAATAGTTTCATTCCGTGTATTGTGTCACACAGGCAGCAAACAACTAGTGAGATCCGCAAATTGGTAACAACCAGAGCCAAGGGAAATAGTAGTGAAACTCGGTCTAAAAAAAGAGGCTGACCCAGTTAGTCGCTCAAACTAAATTGGTAATTGAACTTCCTGATTGGTGTAAATGCAAGGAAAAAGATGGGCTATTTATCCAATCAGGTCGTCCTGTAGCCACAGGCACCGATACCGTCTCATCTAATGGGGCCGTCTCAGTCTGTGTTGTTGCCCCTGCGATGATTTGCTGATCTCCTTTGTAACTCTCCGTGGGCTCTGATCTAGTTTATTCCCTTAGCCGGCTGATGGTTAAAATGGGTCGTCCAAAATTAAATGTAACACCCCCAGAACCTAAAGTGTCACTTTTATTTTCAACTAGGAATTGCATTTTATCCTGGGCCAATCCACTATTAAATTAGGGGTGTTTACAGATACATTTATTTTTAGCTAATTTGTGTCTACAGTGGTTTAGAATATAATTTTGTCAGAGATGCTGCATAAGCCTCTGTGTTAAAAATGCTGCACACAAATTCTCAAATTAATACTTGATGTAGAAAATTGCAATTGAATAAATGATGTATTGTTTCAAACGGGAGATTAAATTTAAAAGATTATGATACAAAGTAGTCACTAATTCCCCTTTTTGTACGCTGAACTGCTTGGTGGTACGTAGTAGCCCGGGGGGGGGGGGGGGCACTCAACTTTTTTTTGGGTAGGGGTGTGCCGCCCAGGGTCTCAAAAAGGGGGGCTAAAGAACTGAACTGAGTGGATCATATGACGAAAAATAGGGTCTTAGGAACTGATTTTTTTCCAAAAAATAGGTCGAAAAATTGGGGCTTTGGAACACAAAATTGGTGCTTTGGAACGCAAAATTTCGTGATTTTTGAATTTTCAATAAAAATGGGGTCTTAAGAATTGATGCAGGCTCAAAAGGGGGGTCATAAGAACTAGCAGCAGAGGGTGAAAAAGGGGGTCTTCAGCGCGGCACATACCTATACCCTTTTCAAATGTCAGTGCCCCCCCCCCCCCCCCGGGCGTAGTAGTACGTAGTATGATATTATTATATGGTCAACAACCTTTTGTGGACAGATACAGCAGTGGACAAGCTGCAACTATAGGGTTTAAGTTTCATTGTCCTAAACAAATATTGACTGTTTTGCTTTTGTTAAGCAACCGAGTGAGGTCAAAATTATTGTTGCGGACAAAACGTTTGCGGTAAATGACCTGGCAGTTGTATGGCATCAATTGTCATTTATATTCATTTATCAAAGGACTTTTTTGTATTGCATTACGCAAATCATTTATAAATAGCTTTCTAATGAAATACTTAAATAGAAATGCTCCTACACAGTTTGCACTAAATCACTGGCTTAAAATTTGAATACAAAATACTAAAGTAGCACCGTGGAATTTGTATATGTTGTTAAATCTGCTGTTGGGTTTTGATGCAAGTGTCCACTGCATTTGAGTTAGGCATTAATTTGAGTTGGTAGTAGTTCTGTGTTAGGTATGTTACATGTTTCAAGTACATATCTTTAATTCATGCTCTCTTGGAAATTACATTATCATCCTTCCAAATGAACACGTTAGACTAGTCCACTTTGAACGCGGGGGTGTTATTTTCTAATCCTGTAAGTCAGCGATGCAGGTGTATATTTGACCTGGATATTGCGCTGATTGGCATGGAGCTAGCCTCGTGAGTGATGATGACCTTATCTGGAGGATGAGCGTGACCTCCTTTCCCGCTTCCCTAACCTTCTATTGTGCACTATTACGGTGATGATGACCACTAGAGACCTGCAATGAGAAGACAATGACCGATGATAGCAGTCGGATAAGGCCACTGACTTTGTGATAGGGGTCATTGTCCAGTCTTTTGTAGTGGTCAAGTGTAATGCTTGTGGCTGATCCACCAGTCAAACTGCCCTTGCCCACAGCAAGGGATGACATCATTGATACCTAGCTATTTTGATGCTTCACAATAGTAATACTATAATTACAAAGGATCATATACTAAAGGTATATATTCCAGTGCGGTAACCTTTCCTGTTTTTGAATACCTTTATTCCGGGAAAGAGTAGACTGACTAGGTTCAAGGCTGACTGAAGGGACCAGCTAGTTTAATAATAAATGCCTACCAAAGTTACAATGTTTTTATATCAAAATGATCTACATGGGTGAATTCTTAATTATCAGACCCCTTCTAATATAGCTTTATAATCTCATTATGATTTAAAATGAAAAGATCTGAATATTTTATTAATCTGTCCATCTGATCCCTTTAAAGGGCTAGTTGATTGTCATACAAGGTTTTCGTTTTCTAGTGCAAGCATGCGTTAATCACTCACATTATTTGGTTATTTCCATTATCATGTTTTCTTTGACACAGCCTTAAAGTTTGGCAAAATACTATGAATTATAAAGAAAATTACAAATACCAAAACAATTCATATTCCATATAAATAACTATGACTAGCTGCAAAAGTGTGCCAAATAGATCAATCTATCCCCAAACTGTGATTTTGGACCCATATTACTTGTCTGCCTTTTGGTGCATATTTTATATCAATATTTTGCTTACCTACCTTTGTGCAGTGACATTAATGCGTATCCCTCTGAATAATGTAGCAGTTATACACTCATATTTAAAACTTTTGGGGGTATTAAAGGCAGGAAGTCTAGCATGAAATCAACCTACGCTTCATGAGCCTAATTTAGAGCACTGCACTGGCAGCGAGACGAATCTTGGCGAGTTTACAGATTTGATCAATTTGCGTAGATTCACGCACTTTACTCCGTAAACTACTTTCGGTTGTAAACTCGCCAAGATTCAGCTTCCTGCGTCGGGTGCACTGTGTGTACTTTCTGGGACTAAAGTGGACTCTTCCATTACACTCAACGGGGGTGAAGTACATAATGCACACAATAATGAAAGCGTGAAAGATTTTTTTTTCTTCACAATAATCATTTATTCGTAAGCAATAAAAAAATGCAGTAATATTACAACATCAAATGTTAATACAACAATAAACGTGAGGTATTATGAACAATTTATGAATGACGAACTACAGCTGAATGGATAATGTAATAAATGTACACCCCTGCCCTGTAGTGATAATTCCGAGACCCATGCGTGTATACCGAAGCCGTATTGTGTGTGTATTGTGTTGTATTGATTACTGACCAAAACATCCGCCTAGCCAAGATTTTGCCTAAAAGAGTCCTGATTAGTGGAAGGAAATGCAAATATTTCCTTTCAACCAATCATATTATATTTTATATCAATCTGTCAGGAATTTTGTCTAGTTATCTAAAGTCATCGTACTTTTCGATGAGCCGCTTCTATGAATTTTGCCATTGAATTAAGTACACCGACCCTAGTAAAAATGGCTCATTTGTCAGTGCGGGGCATAGTTTTCAGCTAAAAGTGTAATTTTTATTTCAGAAAATGTGAGTTGATCTCAACAACAACAACAAATCTTTGCCTGTATAGTGGGTGAAGTGTTTTTTTCTTTCAAAAACTTCCTACCCACCCGGGCCACCCCCTTGAAGTCAAATGGTGCGTCCCTTATGTTCTATGCAACACTAAGGCCATGTTCCCACATAGAACAAAATCCAGAGTAGTCTAGACTAGTCCGGACCCGGTCCGGACTAAATCGCTAGTGAGAACGCGATTCAAGTAGGTCCCGGTCCGGACTCAAAGTGGTTTTTGTTATTTTGCTGAGTCATCGTTGTGACGGCCACTTATGTGGGAACGCAACTTTTAAGTGAGTCCTGGTCCGGACTAGTCCGGACCGGGACAACTTCTACTTATGTGGGAGCACGGCTTAAGTAAACTGTTATAGACATAGATCCATTTTGAAACATGGAGGTGGGCACATTCAGTCAGAAATGTCAAAAAAGGTTTAAAAGAACCAAAAAATTGCTATTATGTCTAAACAAGAAGATCGAGGAAAGAACCAGTAAACCTGTGCTAAAAGCCATACATTTTTAGTTTCTATCAAGGTAACATCATAAATTGCATGCATAACATCATAAATACTGGAAAGTATTTATGATAACATATATGGCAGCTATTGAACCATGAAGCTATTACAGTAACAAATGTGTTATCAGGCAAGATGTTGATATGTATTCCCACTTTACATCTCAAGTTTAGCTGTAGCCATGGGGACACTTGTGTCTTATGTATCACTGTAAATAGTTGCCATAAGATGATCGATGGAAACCGAGTAGAGGGTGTTTAGTTTGTTATCATTTTGTATTGGTTGTATTTCACTGTTTGCTATATAGTCGGCGTCAGAAAAGTTCGGCACTTTTTTCTGTGCCACCTGCGTACAGCATTAACACGGAAGTGCGTTGTAGAAAAGCGTTATCTTTGAGCAGTTCGACGCGTCACGGTATCTGTAATCCGATTGACCACGATCCTGTCTATGGGTCATGAATGTCCACTTTCACATGCTCAATAACTAGATCGTGCGGGTTGGCTATTTTAAAAAGTGCCAAAGTTCTCTGCTGACGACTATAGTCATAGAAATACGATTTGATAATTTTGTGGTTGCCACACACGGCGTATGCAAATTGATATCTCAAAATAAGAATATTTGCTTTCATAGACGTAAAAGCAGAAGAAAACATGCATCACTTAGCCTCTTTGGGCCTGAGGAAATCAAGACAATGTATTGCTTGCCATAAGATGCAAGCAATTTGGTCTGGTTTAGCAATAAGAGCATTAGCCTATATCATTGCAAAGTCCTTAAAACTGTGCTATCACTTCATCTCGCATTTGACTGGAATATGATCTGAAATAAAAACCACTTGATCCGAGTCTCTTTGTTGCCTTCTATTTTCTTAAACTCTCCGTCACTCTTATAATACCTGCAGTCTGATGGCTCTGTGCATTAGCCAGTAACACATGACTAGCCAGCTTAGTGGGTTCAATGTTCGGGAGTTTGTGTAGCTTCCAGTCTTTTGAGCTTGTTCGTTGTCTCGTTCAATGCCCTCGCCACTAACAGCATCAGGCTGGGTCATAAGACTTGAGTCATTATAACAACCATACTTAGCCTTAATCGCTATTGCTACTATTATCAAACAAATGTTAGATGTGGGTTAAATAATGCACATTATAGATGTATGAGTGATTGGTTGCGAAAAGGCTCCAAGGGGTGTCTGAACTATTGGATAGGGAAAAGAAACAGTTACACGTCAATATGATCATGATCATATTGACCAAAAAAGAAAAGGCCAAAAAAGAAAAGGCCAAAAAAGAAATTGTTGTATTTGCGTATTAACCCGCCCGACCCTATGATTTTTTTTTTGCAGAACAAAAATGGAACAAAATCAATATTAAAAATATAAAATCTTAAAAAAAATTAAAAACTTTGGCACTCCTCATCAAAAATCAAGTGGTCATGCGCGATTTCGGCCACAGGCATATGGTTTTATGATGACCAGTACACTTGTTGCCTTCATGTGCACCCACGTCCTTCTGTATTCATTCGCTGCTGTAATGAGGCTTTGCCAATTTGGAGCTTTTGTTAATTAGCAACTTATTCGCCATAGAAGTAATGATGCAACCTGGGGGGGGGGGGATGCATACTCAGATCTTTTTTTGGTAGGGATGTGCCGCCAGGAAATGAAAATAGACCCAAACATTTACCAATTTTCGGGAGAAAATGGACCCATATGTTTACCAGAAACCCATAATTTTCCTTTATATTTGACAGATTTTGCTAAAAGGTTGGCCAAAAAACAGCAAAATTAAAGAATTTATACCCATAAATGTACCAAAAAGAGGGCCATCCAGTTACCAGAGGGTGAAAAATGGGACCCTATTTGGCGGCACATCCCCGTAACCTCATATCCACTAAGTATCCTCACCCCCCAGATGCAACCATGCACTACATGCTTCATTACCTCAGCAATATGTCTACACAAATCACAGGGCACATGCTAGATGCAGCAAAGTTTGAATTCCCGTACTGTAAGTATTGCCGGGTCAACAAATCCTAGCCCTCCTCGTAGGGCCACTAAAATCAGCCTATCCAGGGAAATACTATAATACTAAGATAGAATATAGAAACACTGAGTCGGCCATCCTGAGCTTCCACGGGCGGTTCTCGGGTTGACTGCGGTTCTCGGATTGGGAGCAGTTTTTCTAGGCTTTGATAGAATAGTCCTAAGGTAGGACTAACACATCCGATTATGTGGCACTTTTATAGCAAATTGATGTCTGAAAACTGGTTCTGAGCTCACAGTTTCACGGTTGTGGTAGAATTCATTGATTTCTCAATTCACCCTACTGAGAAGTTTGCCGAGATAAAAATCAGCGAACTCGATACAATCTCTACTCTAAATTTGTTGTTTATCGTCAAGCTCTAATTACACCAATTTTTCCTTAGTGGGCAGCGCACCATTAGTCATATTATATGTTAGTTGGCAGTTCCTCTCAATTTGGTGCAACTTTAAAAGGCAAGTACATATCAGAAAACTTGAACGTAAATTGAACTCAATTTACCCTGTAAAAAGTAAAATAAGGATCATTTTGTATTTTTGGTTGTGTAAATTTCCGCAAAGTGATTGCCAAATCAGATGACATAGCTGATCCATAGAGTATAGAATCACCATGTTAAGTTTATCAAAACATCTACCATACTTGGGATTTCCATTGTAAAGGCTTTGGCAACGTAATGAAATTCTAGAAATCAGATTATATCTGTCAAAACTGAAACCAGAAATCTGATATTGTCCTGTTGAAACTGATACTGTGAAAATAGCATATAAACCTAGATTGCTATTTCTATAGCATAGTTTGATAGCCATCACCATGTTGGTTGAGACTATTTTATCGGACGGACGGAGGATGACGGAGATGGATGGGAATCCGAATGACCAACAAAAGGCGGGTCTAAATAATACAGTGAGCCAGGGAGTGAGTGTCCTGGATTTTCCTTAATAGAGTTCATCCTAAAGCCAAATGCTGAGAGGAGGACAAAAAGTGCATACATTGATCTACTGACCCACATTCGGGGTCATCTACAGGCCTCTAGGTCATTAATAGTGTCAAGAGTTCCTCCATGGAGAAAGTCGGCCATGCTGGACGGAGGCAGTACTACATATCGTTTTCACCTTAACCCAGTTTCATAGTCAGTTATTAATATGCAACGAACCTCTGAGTCCTATTATACAATTCTCTAACAGTGTTAAGGATGCTTGCCTGCGCATATTAAGTGAGACACTTTGGATTACCATTTGCCCGTTCATTGTAAACTATGGGGGTGCAGATTGTTTATGATTTTCCGTATTAAAGCGAAATCCTAAGGTGACCGGTAATCAAACACAAGTTTAAAGGGAGTCGGCTTTTGTGGCTGGGCTTTCGGTCAAGAAAATAAATGTCTATGGAGTTTTTTTGTAAAGTCTGTTTTTTATTCTCGGCTTCACACGCATACGGCTTAGTTTATTTGCATATCTTTCAAATTTTCATAAACACATTGTGAAATTTACATATTTTCATCAGAGAAATAATAAATGACAGAACATTTGAAAATTAAGTAATTTTCATATTTTGAGAAATAATAAATGACAGAACATTTGAAACACATTTTTTAAATTCATGTATTTGAATCAGAAAAATGATAAATGACAGAATGTTATTATTTTGCATGTTAAATAGTATTGATAATTTTCCAGCTGTTTTTCTTTAAAAACACAGCTCAGGTGGATACTTTTTATGTGGTTTAAATGCCAAATTTTGAAATATTGTGCATAGCCCAAGTGTTTTTGAAGGGGGTGGGGATGGGGGTCAAATAGGACATTTTATTTGCCAACTTCTTATTCCTTATGAAACCAGCTACCAAATATATTGGACAAGCTGACTTATTCAAATAGTCAAAAGATCTTAATTAAATGACTGAATTGTTTGATTCCATTATGTTGTACATTTTCTCATACAATTTCTGCGGCTGTGTGATGTAGCATAAGATTTCAGAATACCCTACCATTTTTATTCCTTTCTGTGTAAGTATATGGGTCGTTCTTTAAAAGTCCTCATTGAAGACATGTAGTGGTGGGTATACTAAAGGAGATCTGTAGCGTACACATACAACATTTCAATCCACAAACAAAATCAAAGCACTGCTCAAAATTCCACATAAAGATACATATGTTGCCCCGTTTGTTAAATAAAGCCAACATAACTGTCATGTTAATAAAGATGCATACCCACCCCTAACTCCCACTGGTTTATGATGACACTGTTCTCGGTTCATTTCCTATGCAACATTACATGCCCAGCCATAATGCGTCCTAAGATTTTCAATCACCCTGAACCATGATTCATCTCCCCTCTGTATATAATGGACTGGCCCATACCTGTGCTTATTTTTATTTGTCACCTCCTGATGAAATGGTCACTTCCAGTCACCCATGTGATTACACAAAACGATGATTTCACTACAGGCTTATTTTTCTACGTCTTGCCAAAATTTACAATACTGTTTGCTGCTGTTGAGTACACAATTGTCCTCATGTAGACCAGTATGCTTAACAAATATGTTTGTGCATTGTATGTTATGCTTGTGAATTATTGTATGTTATTTTTGCACAAATATATTGGATTTTTTTTAAATGTGTAGAAATTAATGTAGTATGAACATTTCTATTTTTGAAGTAGATTGTCCTCTTGCAAACGCTTTAGTAAATCATTCACAATGCATACTGCCGGCAGCAAGTCCAGAGTCCATTTTGGTAAATTTTGTAATATTATTTTCAAACACATTTCAAATTTTGTTTAGGGGAATTTCCCCCCCAAAACCCAAATACACTCCCCCCCCAAAACAACCACCCCACCAACAAACAACAAACAACAACACTGAAAATATATAACACTAACAACAGCATGAATTTGGGGATACGGTAGCTCAAATTGGATTGAAAAAAAAAATAAAACACATAATTTTGAGCAACAAAAAAGCTGAAATGAGATACATTCAGCAGAAAAGCAGAAAATAATTTCAGGTGTGATTCTTACATTTTATTCTAAATTTAAGTAACTTTGCTCTGCATGTATATTTTGTCAAAAAGTGTATTCATGGGTTCGAGATTCAGAGATAGTCCAAAATTTCTGTGAAAAATCTTTTTCAAATGAAAAAATAATTCAGGGACTATGTCAATAATGTTAAGCCCATTTTGCTACAAATCATGCAGGAATCTAATTTAGATCATAACACATCAGCTAGCGTGGGCCCGAGCGTAGCGAGGGTACCCGCTAGTATATATATATTCGTCATGTGTATTACATATTGACGGATGCAGATTTGTTACCATTTTTAAGAAATTAAATGAAAAGGTAGAAATTAATGTAGTATGAACATTTCTATTTTTGAAGTAGATTGTCCTCTTGCAAACGCTTTAGTAAATCATTCACAATGCATACTGCCGGCAGCAAGTCCAGAGTCCATTACGGTGAACCGTTTTTGTTATGGCCCCAGTGGCGGCCTTATTGTTGTGGACTATGTAGATCAGCCATTCAGAATTATTCATTTATATTTACGGGGCATTTATCTTTTATTAAATAATATTATTTCATCATGAATACACTTTTTGACAAAATATACATGCAGAGCAAAGTTACTTAAATTTAGAATAAAATGTAAGAATCACACCTGAAATTATTTTCTGCTTTTCTGCTGAATGTATCTCATTTCAGCTTTTTTGTTGCTCAAAATTATGTGTTTTATTTTTTTTTTCAATCCAATTTGAGCTACCGTATCCCCAAATTCATGCTGTTGTTAGTGTTATATATTTTCAGTGTTGTTGTTTGTTGTTTGTTGGTGGGGTGGTTGTTTTGGGGGGGGAGTGTATTTGGGTTTTGGGGGGGAAATTCCCCTAAACAAAATTTGAAATGTGTTTGAAAATAATATTACAAAATTTACCAAAATTTTTAAAGAACAAATACAACCTGTCCAAAGACCAATCCTACATGAGACATCAGTCTGCCCTAAAGAATAACCATAGATGGTAAAAAGCTATACTAAGTGTATGTGTTTATCAAAAAGTTCTATATCCCACTCACTGATTTGGGTGCTAATAGTAATACATAATAATGCCAATGGAATAACTTGGTTTTCATCGCCTAACCAAGGAGTTATCATACTTAACACTTTCCACGCGGCTATTATTTTTACCCAATATATTATATTTAACCAATACTATGAATGTTTGTACTTATTTCAATGCATTTCTCATGGTGATTCCAAATATGGTCATAAAATTCAATAATGTTGACATTTTTTAAACATTTTGTGAAATTTTGGAATGTCGTCTGCAGCCGCCTGCTGCGTGGAAAGTGTTAAGTATGATAACTCCTTGGCATAACCAAGAATATATTACCAGGAATCATAATTATTATGTAGCTGCCATGGAGTTCAGATATAAATATTGTTTCCCTGAAACTTGAATCAATCAATATACCATTCACTGCTACATTCATTATCATTATCATAGTCTCCATGCTGCAATGCCAGTCATGAAACCTTTAGGGACGCATCATTAGATTTTCAGGTGGGGGGTAGGAAGTTTTGAAGAAGAAAAGATTCTCCCTCTATGCAGGCCAACAACAACAAAATCTCCCCCTGATGAGTAACAACAACAACAAAAAACCTCTACCCCACCCAACTCAATATGAAGGAATACATTTAAAAAAATAATTGCCTCCTTCGGCAGCGCAAAAAAAAATCCCCACTTACGGCGGCAAAACAAAAAAATCCCTCCCCCAACCCAACTTCCTACCCCCCTCCCCAGAAAATCTAATGATGCGTCCCTTTATGGATGTGAGAGACCTATTGAAATGCAACTAGTATCTGCAGTTCTTTAATGACATTTCAATAGAGATTATCATCCCTGTACTAGGAAATCTTTGGTGTAATGTCGTAAACCTTTCTGAATGTGAGAGACCTTTTTCAGATAGTATGGTTGATTAATTGAGTAGAGACCTTTTGGTAGTGCTTCCTCCTATTGCAAAGATCATTGAGACCTTTTTTTCTTTCTCCAAAAGCCTTTTGAAAAAGGTCTTCCTGACTTGCAAATATATTTTAATTAAAAATAGTATTTGTGTGTAATATATTTCATAACAGAGGGGGAGATATGTGCATTTAACAGTGGCTATCGTACCTTGGAGATGGACTTTCAGAATAGGCACCATTTTGTTCATTACCCACATATGTCCTAACTAATTAAATAAGTACTTTATTTTCCTTTTTTCTCTGCCTTTGTAGTGACCCTTAGGCCAAAAAAAGAAGGTCTGTCTCAGATACTTCACCCCCCCCTTCCCTTCGTAGCCAATGTTTTCCCATTTTTTTCTGACAACTAGAAAAAAAGGAGGGGGAAAGCCCCAAATTGGGCTCAACAATAGGGTTATGTGGCAAAAGCGACTCCACATACTTACGCGTGTGGGAAATGTGAGACAGATTTTTTTCTTCTCCTTGGCCTTAGAAAATATTTCCAAATTGTGTATCTTTTATACATCAGTTATCATCAAATCCTGCCAAAATAGATAGTATTGAAGTACATGTGGGTGTGCAGTTATCCATCTACCACCACTGATGCAATAACTTTTTTCACCAAAAAATGATTTATCTTGTGAATAATGCATCATTTGTGTGGGTATGTGATGGGATGTATCCGTGTGATTGCCCTTTCAGAAAGCATCTTTTTTATTGTGGATTCTCAAACACAAAAGTGGTGACCTTTAACAAGGAATTGCTCTGAAATAGTGACTATTGGCTCTTAAAGGGGCATTGAGAGATGTATCGATATACTAAATGAGCAAATAACGTAAAGATAATCATCAACGTAGCCCAAATCCAAAATGTCATACAATTCCGACATCGCCTTCCCACAATTGTCCAGTTTATGTTTGATTTTCTTATTTTGGGTTAGATTTCGTGAAATTTGGGCTTTTTTAGCCCGTTGCTACATTCGGGCGATACCGGAGGCGCGAGTATTCAGGCGATTGCACGCGCACGCGTAATCGGGCGATACCGGAGCACGCGTGAGACGGTGTGTTAGCTTACAAAGATGATGCGGGTCATTGTAAAATGGATGAGACTCACACCAGATAATAGATACAGGTGTTGGAAACAATTGATGATGTGAGATGTGGATACTTTCTTTTTGTGCAGTGTTTGTATGAAAGACCCACTATAGAATATGGGAAACATGGCAAATTTAAGGGGTGGGCATCCACGAAGGAGGTCGTGAAATCTAGGGGTTACAACCCCGACCCCCACCCCACCCCCCCCCCCCCCCCGCCCCGCCCCCTTTCGTCGCCTCACTAATTGATACTCTACTATATAATACGGAGTTGCCCATTTTTGTCCAGAGATGTTCTCCTCTTTCCGCAACTTCGATTGACTTCAAATTTTCTGTGCGAGTGCGTATGGGCCCCACAATTGTCCAGTTTATGTTTGATTTTCTTATTTTAAAGTTAGATTTCGTGAAATTTGGGCTTTTTTAGCCCGTTGCTACGTTATTGCTAAAGACCCACTATAGAATATGGGAAACATGGCAAATTGAAGGGGGGTGGGCATCCGCGAAGGGGGTCGTGAAATCTAGGGGTTACAACCCCGACCCCCCCGCCCCGCCCCCTTTCGTCGCCTCACTAATTGATACTCTACTATAAAATTCAAATCCTAGGCCTACATAGTATGAACACTTGAGGTAGGCCACGGGGCTCACGGGGTACCTGAATGGTGTATGGAGTATTAAGGGTACCTGTGATAACTTAAAGGTGTATGGGGCAGGGCCTATTTTATTATGTATCTTTTGTGTGTATTTGGTACCATGTTTTCTGACTGACGTCTGTATTTTGTTCTCAATTAGATATTGTCTCTTGACAACTTTATTGAGTATATTCATAGATAGATGTAGAAAGACTACGCTCTGATGACTAACTGCACACTTTCTTCTAGCGGGCGCATCCGCGCTTCCCTTACTTGATAATCTGGATACGGGCATATGGGATATCTGGGGTAGGCACAACATTTTGGGGTGAATGTGTGGTAACTATGACATTGTTTCTCCCAAATGGGCTATTGAAATTGGGTTCGAGATTCAGAGATAGTCCAAAATTTCTGTGAAAAATCTTTTTCAAATGAAAAAATAATTCAGGGACTATGTCAATAATGTTAAGCCCATTTTGCTACAAATCATGCAGGAATCTAATTTAGATCATAACACATCAGCTAGCGTGGGCCCGAGCGTAGCGAGGGTACCCGCTAGTATATATATATTCGTCATGTGTATTACATATTGACGGATGCAGATTTGTTACCATTTTTAAGAAATTAAATGAAAAGGTACTAAATATCACAAATTCAAAGCTCACAATCACTTAATTGATAATCTTAATTAAATATTTGACCATTTTAATCTAAGTTGAGAACAAAGACTTTGGTGTTTTACATAGTGACGGATGCTAAGCCCTCTGTCATGCAAATGAAATATGAAATTAATTTATTGATACTGTTATAAGAACATGGTTATTTGAAGCAGCCTAGCTGTTAAGTAAAGCAGTGGACTTGCCCATTTTATTGAGGGGGAATTTTGTTTTTGTTTAATCAAAAAATAAGTTTATAACACGCTGAAAACAATATCAATGATAAAAGATAAAAATTTCCAAAAAATTAGATATGGATGTGAATAAATATATAGTTCAAAATAGCTGTTTTAGTCCCTTAGTGTATAGGCTGTGTCCGTCGTCGGGTGTTGTGAAACACAACCCCAAATAATTGCCAATTGGCTTGCATTGGAATATTGATATTTAGATATTATATGTGTAGCCTATATTTGTTTGTTTATTTGGTGTGTTTTTTGGGGGGAGTGGTTTTATTATTTTTGTATGGGGGTGTGGGGTTTTTTTTTGGGGGGGGGCTCATTTTCATCAGATTAGACTGTTCTTCCATGATAATATAATATCCTTGTTTCCGATTTATATTGGAATTGTTCGTCAAGTTTCAATGAATGGGCCTATTTTTAGAATACTTGAAATTTGATTTGTATATAATTTTTTCTCCCCAATGAAAATGCAAATGATCAAATGACAGGGTGAAACTAAGGTACTACTTTCATATGGATTCGTGTGGGTGTGTGTAATGAGGCATGTACTCCAGTACACGACACATACTCGTGTGGTACCAGCACGTTCTGAACCAAACTTTCCCCGATGCCATATGGTGATCTTGAAAGGTCGCTCTCTCGGCAGCGTTAACTGGGACATGGTTCGGGGAAATCTGACCTAAATTGTATACTTAAACTTAACCGTTAAAAAAAGTAATATTCAATAACAATGACCGCTATGGTGAACACATGGCGGGATAAGCCATAAGGGTGTAGTTTGCCCTTTGATTGCTTTTACAAGCGAAAATGAAAATGTTTGTGTAATTAAATTTAGCCCTTGTGTATTACATTCTTCCTGGACGATTTACCCTAAAATCAGAGATGAAATTCAATAATATGATACAGATCTATGAAATAAATAAACGGTGATCTAAGATATAACAGTTGAATAATATGAACACATTTGGTTTTGGAAATAAAAAGGGTTGAAAAAAGGTTTGTCTCGAGAGTAGCTCTAAAATTTGCATTTCACCACTAAACTTTGTTTCCCTATTTTGTCTTGAAGTTGAACTTTTGAAAATGATTCTTCTTCAAATTTTAATTTCACATTGTGAAGTACCCTATCAATATGCGATGAGTGTAAATAACTTGTTGCTACTAAAAATTAATGTCAAATTACTTCTATTATTCTGAACAAAACGTGTGCTGCTTTTGATTTATATTCATGACCAAATTTGGGTTGAAAAGGACAAGGCCTGAATGGTATTGAAAGGCTGATTGCTTAGCTTATAGGGAAAGAGAAGGATGCTTGGTGAAGGTGAAGGCAACATTTAATATTACCTTCAGAGGATGTGGCATTTATTGGCATATTCCATTTTATGATGGGGGTGCTTCATGGTGGATTAATCAGATATTTTTAAACCTCGAATTAAGAAGGAACTGGGAGGGTTTTTTACCCCTGATTGCTAAGTTTGAGCTCCTGTTGTTTTTTAAAATGTTGCATAGCAAAGTATTGGACCTGGAACGTACGCTTAATTCGAGGCTTGGATATTTTGATTGCTGACGCCAATATTATACCGTTTATGCAATTAATGACTTAATTAATAAATAAATAAAATACAAAATAAATGTATTTAAAATAAATTTATTTATTTATTTATTTGTTTATTTATTTATTTCAAAAAATACAGCATAACAATTATTGACATGTATGCAAGTGTTAATAATAAAATCTATAATAGATATTTATGTATTTATGTATTTAGTTATTTAGTTATTTAGTTATTTAGTTATTTAGTTATTTAGTTATTTAGTTATTTAGTTATTTAGTTATTTAGTTATTTAGTTATTTAGTTAGTTATTTTTAATTTATTTATTTAAACAATTAATTTTTTTTTTTTAAATTAAAAAAATTAAATGAATAAATAAAATAAATAAACAAAAAACAGGCTCATATTTTTTTCTCTGGTGATTTATTCTTGGCCCCATTTGTATTTCGGCAAATTTAATAGCAAATCCAAATTTGGATCATAATCTTTGATATATGGCATTTTGTATCCAACAAGATAAATAATGGATTCACATTCAACTTATACTCACCCAAGTAAATCTTGTCTATAAACCATCCCTAGGTTTATAAGACAACAAAACCTATTATTACATAACCACAATTTATATCTTGGCATGAGTGATCCCAGAAAGTGCATTGTGGTCAAACAAACAATCAAAAGTTCATGAACTATCACAAAAACGGTGTCACCTCAATGTGTACTTGCACATTGGGTCACACACCTCTAGAAAGGTGTCCGACCTTTTCTTTAGAGGTCATCATCATCATTACCTTCTTACAATGGACCATTGCACTATGTGACCAGGGAGATCTGACCATCTAATGAGGTGGAATACCTGTGCTGACCAATAGACCAAGCCAATAAAAGGTCTATGAACTCTATAATTTTTAATCTGGCTTTTGTATTATCCAAGGAATTGATCAATCTTCCTTGAATTATTTATGATTGGAATGTGGACATTGATCCTATGCTTCATTGGCGACCGACCGACTGTTTGACAGTACAATTTGTTGTTAAGATTAGGCGATGAAAAACTTACCATGTTCTACCACAGATGGTGGATCTGTGGTTCTACACTGAGAGGATTATAATAATCGTCTCTGGTTCTACCACAGATGGTTTGTTTCCACCATCTGTGGTTCTACAGGCCCAACTAACTCAGGTTTTTTTAAAAATCTGGTGAGAAAAGAAATCATGCAATTGAATACCGACCCATTTAAAAACATTGTTACAGATTTGTCTGATATTTGTGTCATTTTGAAGTGGGGGTGGGGGGATCACTCAGATACTTTTTTTGGTAGTGCCGCCAGCAAAATGAAAGTTGACCCTAACATTTTTACCGGACACCCATAATTTTCCCCTACATATTTGACTAAAATCTCTGTGAAAAACAGCAAATTTCAGGATTTTAGACACATAAATTTACCAAAAATGGCTATGAAAAGGGGTCATTCATTTATCAGACAGGTGAAAAATTGAACCCTATTTGGTGGCACATCCCCGTGCCCTACCCCGGGGAAAACACCCAAATGACCGACAGACCCGACCTGAGAGGTTTGTTTACCTGTAGAACAGGGTGTGGGGTTTTTTCGCCGCCTTATGGAATAGTGATACTATATATTTGGTGTAAAATGTAATAAAGGCCTGTTCAAGATATCACCTCTTTTTTTAATTAAACAAAAATCCTTTTATTATGTATAGAAAATGAGACAGAGAGAGAAAAAAAATCAAATCAAAAGATTACAGCTGCACGATATCAACAATTTTTTAATTAAAAAAATCCTTTTTATTATGTAGAGAAAAGGAGACAGAGAGAGAAAAAACTAAAAGCTAACCAAAATATAAGCCTCCAAAAATCTAAATAAGATAGCTAATTCAAGCAACCAGAAAATGTAATGTAGCCGTCCAGGTCGGTCGGCTATACAGCAATCTTGTCTGGATGGAAAGCTGGTGTTTGTGAATGACTCAACTTCTCCTCAAAGTCAGGTGTCCTCTTTGTGGGATGTTTGAGAACCTTTTAGAGTAGAGCATTAGAAAGGTCTTGACACCCCCAAAGAAGGACACATGAACCTACATGAACCTATGTGTAAAGTGGGTAGGAAGGGGAGGAGCTATGATATAAACCCATGGCAGGATAAACCGCAATATGTAAACGCAATATGTAAACTCAACGACTCTTCTATATTATTACATCATATGATTGCCTCTATTATGTAATTACATCACCCCCAAAACTAATTGATGGTCTGGTTGTCAATGAATAATTAATGTGGACTGTGGTGGTAATTTTTGTGTGATTACATTTTCGTGCTTTGCCGACTTTCAGCCATATCGCCTGTTTTTAATTTCGCAATTTGTATGTTCATTTCATGAACTTACACACAAAATAAATATGTTTGAGTGTTTTTATTTCCGCGGTAGCTGCTTGGAGCGCGAAAAGCGCAAAAATTAAGGTAGCGCAAAAATGTCCATGTTTACAGTAATATTAAATTGAATTATTTCCTTGTCTGACATTTATACATTCATATACATACAATAAGCTTTTATATACCACCATTTCATTTAGATCACAACAGTTTGTGATGATACAAAGAACATATACAACCTAGCAAAGTAAACAACATGATAAAAACAAAACATTATATATACAAAGAGCAATATCAATAAGGAAATAGGTGAGTTTTCACTTGTTTTCAATTGTATTTGTTCTCATTTTAATTGATATGTGTGTTTATTGATTTTTCATACTATTTCCAATATATTGACTAATTATTTTTCAGGAATGCATATTTATTGATCTGGATATATTTCCAATATATTGAATAATTCATTTGTATTTTATTTTATTTAATTATGTTATAAATAAGTTATTTAACTTATCAATTGATGTTTCCAATATATTGAGACATAATTTTTAATACCTTTCTCTGGACACCATTTATTTTTTTATTTTTTTATTTTTATATTGTTGTTATCATTATTTTTTTCACACTGTGTTTCAGTTTCAGTTTTTTATTAATTATTTATTTATTCATTTATTTTTTATATATTTTTTATTTATTGTTTGTTTGTTTTTGTTCACAGTGTGTTTCAGTTTCAGTTTTTGGTGGACAAGTTAACTTGGCCACCTTAGCTTTCAGATGAAAGGTCATGGGTCACTATTAATGTTTCAATTAGCTAGTGGTGACGTTAAACGTTACAATTATTGTATTTACTAAATAATGTAAATTGTATTATACATAAAGGAAGAAGTATTGATAGAAAAACGAATCTTATCTGTGGTTTCATGCAATTTGAGCTTTTTAATACAGCCGGCAGTAGACTTTTCAGTCTTTTGGTATAAAATGCTAAATATCGCCAATCGCCGCCAAATTCAGATTTTCAAGGCAAAATTAGTATTTTAATGATATTTTATAATATATGTGTCTATTACAATAAATAAAATGGTGTTTTGATGGACATGTAGTTCAAATATCACATTTTAATAGTTTATTGAGTGGATAAACCAGACAGTCTCAATATTATTTTAACTTATGACTTCCAAATATGTAATGACACCTCTGTGGTGTAGCGGTTGTTTCCTCCGGCTGTGACGCATTGAACCTGGGTTCAATTCTGCTGGGGACCACATATCTTTTTGTATAATATTGGTACTTTTTGATGTTCCATTATATTAATTACTTACAATATCATTAGTTTGTTTATTAATATGACTCTTTTTTTTAATCTATTATTATTTTTTACTTTTTTGGTTCAATGAATATGTCATGAATATCACAATTTTCTTTTTTTTATTCGGCTGTTGTTATGAACTTCATGAACTTATACAGTGTATTTATTCGTGATTTATCTTTACAAAACGATTGACTACAAATTATCCTGGCGGTCCCAAGTTCGCGCCTTGGGAAATCCAAGTTATTTTGTGCACTTTTAAATTTGTCATTGGAATTTAAAATTAAATTATAAATAATGATATTTTTTCTTTCAATTCTTTTTTCTTAACTTCACCATAATGATATAAGCCTAGCTCACAAACGTCTCGGTGATTTCCTTCCAGAAACAACACACTGTGATCCTCTTGCCAACTTCCACAAAATTCAACAGATCCATTCCAAGTCCCCCCCCCCCCCCCCCCCAGTTTTTTAGAAGACCTTGTTACAAAACGATTGACTATTAGTATTATAATAATTATCCTGGCGCCCCGGGAAATCCAAGTTATTTTGTTGCATTTTTGAATTTGTCATAAATTACGTTTTTCTCGTAATTAATAAACATTGGAATTTAAATTAATTTATAAATTATGATATATTTTCTTTCAATTTTTTTTTCTCCATAAACTTCACCACATAGGGCCTATCGCTCACATAACGTCTCGGTGATTTCCTTCCAGAAACAACACACTAGTGATCCTCTTGCCGACTTCCACAAAATTCAACAGATCCATTCCAAGTCTTCTCATTGTCCTTTTGACACTAAAAACACTTGTCCACCCAGTTTTTTAGAAGACCTTGTTTTATTTATTAATTATTTATTATTTATTTTTATTAATATTTATTTATTTATCTATTTATTTTTTGTTCACAGTGTGTTTCAGTAGGTATGTTTGTATAGGTCAGGCGCGTACGCAGGGGGGGTGTTTTGGGTGTGAAACACCCCCCTTGGGTCTGTCCTAAAAAAAATAAAAAGGGGAAAAGAGAGGAAAAGAGAAGGAAAAGGAGAAGGAAAAAGAGAAGGGGGAGAGAGGGGACAGCGGAGAGGCAGTGGCGTAACCAGAAGGGGGCAATCGCCCTCTAGTAATAATAATAAATAATATAAGGGTATTTATAATGCGCCTCACGTTGTGAACACAACCCCGAGACGCATAACATACATGTATGAAAAAATATAAGAACATAATAAGGAAGCTATACAAATACAACAACAACTTATCATACAAATATAAATAAGTAATCATTAAAAATGACTAATGACTGTATGTCTGTTGAGATTGGCATTTGCAACATTTTTGGCAACATTTTCGCGCGCTACGCGCGCCTATATATGTCCCAAAAATGGAATATTTTGGGAGAGGGAGAAGGGGAAAGAGTAAGAGAAAAGACTAGTACCGATGGGGGTGTTTTCTACAGGTTTTAAAATTATAATGGCCCTCAAACCATGCCAAATATTCTAAATATTATGTTGGACCAATTTAAGTGTTAGAAATATCAATTTGTGCGTACATCGCACGCATTAGTGTCAATGTTTCATTATACAAGCTTGACAAGATGGCTTCAGGATAGTTTTCCATGACCATTTTAATCCAAGATGTTAAAAATATTGCGCGCTCCGCGAGGATATTTTATGCAGGTTTTAACATTATATTGGCCCTCAGACCCACCAAATATTCTAAATATGTGGGGGACGTTAAAAACATCATACTGGACCAAAGTTTTAATGCAAAAACCACACCAAAAATGCTAAATACTAGGTGGGGGATGTTATTATCATACCGGACCATAATGTTAAAAATGCATATTTTTGTGCGCTTTGCGCGTTTTAATTTCAATATTTTATTATTTAAGCGTAACAAGGTGGCTTCAGGACAGTTTTCCATGACCAATTTTAATTCGAAAACTCAAAAAAATGGTTTTAACATTAGTATGAACCTCAAACCACACTATCATACTGGACCATTAATGTTAGAAATGCAATTTTTTGCGAGCTCCGCGCGCGTATTGGTTTCAATATTTCATTTTTCAAGCTTAACAAGCTTCAGGACAGTTTTTCATTACCCTTTTAGTTAAAAATACTCAAACCACACCAAATTTGCTATACTAAATATTATGTGGGGGATGTTAAAATCACAATTTTTGCGCGCTTCGCGCGTATAAGGTTCAACTTTTTAAATATTTAAGATCAACAAGATGGCTTCAGGGTTTTTGTTGGCCCCCCTCCCCATCAAAACAGTCCTGGATACGTCATTGCCTCAGTGAGGGTTACAAACAGGCGGGGACAGCTATAGGGTTCAAAGGGTTAACCATATATTAAACACCCCCTCCACGCCGGGGTGAAAAGAAAAATAATAAAATAGGAAGGGAAAAGACAGGATAAAAATGAAAAGAGAGAAAAATAGATAAACTAAAAGAAACTAAACTGAAATGAGTATTAGGCGTCGGTGCTTTTTCTGTAGCCGTCTGTTAAACTTGAAAGGGAGAATAACACGTGTCATGTGACACACACATTGAACCAATGAGATCGCCGGTAAAACCAACTTGTCTGCGGATTACTGTATATATTATATACACTATATAATGATGTGTTTAGGGTTGAAACTCATTCAGTATTAAGATTTGGTGTTAACACATGAGTTAAGTTACTGGTGAGAAATTGCAACGTTGAACTAAGAATAAACCTGCAATAAGTGTTCAAAAATATGCAAGGAAATGCGTTATTTTCAACCGTGAATTTCAAAAGACTTCTGGCGTCGAGGGGGGATACCCCCCCCCCCCCCTCGAACTCCCCCCGGGACACGCAAGCGTGTCCCGGCCAGCGCTTCGCGCAGGCATGGATAGTGAAATAATTATATCAATATTACTAAAACACCCCCCTTCACAAAATCCTGCGTACGCGCCTGGTATAGGTTGTCCTCAAAAATGTCCACAATGAAAGCATAATGATGGATATATTTAAAAGGAAATCCTTAATAGCAGGTGCTGCCTTTTGAACAGGATATGCAATGGGTTAATTCATTTATCAGATAGGGGAAGTAATAATGATAGACAATCCATTTACTTAATAGGGATTGTGGTTATGAAGGTTCAAATAGAGAACACATTTTATAAGTTTCAATGTTAAATGTATCAGTTATAACAACTAATGTTTTTAAACAGATATAATGATTAATTAAGGTACCATTTTAGAGCCATATTACATGCATACAATTATTATTTTGTATTGTGTATGCTATATAAAGAAAATCTTTTCCCTCCTATTTTAGAAGTTTTAAAACATAAAAAAATGATGAATGTGGACATCTGCATCAATTGGGATAGGGCACTGGGATAAAATACAGTCAAAGTGCTTATTTTCATGCGATTACTTTTTTGCGCTTTGCCAATTTTTAACCATTTACGGTTTTGCATGTTTTTAAACTTGTAGTTTCATCACATAGACCTATGCAAAAGAAAGTTATTATTAACATGTTGTTATTTCCGCGGTAGCTGCTTTGAGCATGAAAAGTACGCAAATAAATGTAGCGGAAATATTTTAAGTTCTATTTTCTATTTTTCTGTGTTAACATCTTTGATCGATGATCCCCACTATCTTTCTGTATGCGTCTGCTATACGGGCCATTCCACAAAAATGGGACCACTTCAGCTTTGGAAAATTATGAAAATAAATTGTTTCAAATCTGCTTACTTTGATTATTTTTGATGACCCAATATGCTAAAGTTACTAGAACAATAATGTTTGCGAACA
Organism: Ophiura sarsii; assembly: GCA_035610835.1. NCBI lineage: Eukaryota > Metazoa > Echinodermata > Ophiuroidea > Amphilepidida > Ophiuridae > Ophiura > Ophiura sarsii. The sequence goes on from CM069441.1 coordinate 52,991,753, forward strand.
CCACTGCTCACATTTTTACGCACGAAACCATGTAATTCAGGTGTTTTATATGTTTTTGTTCACTCGGTGAACGGCGTTATCTAGTGTCATATTGCATTGTCAGTCATTGCATCCCTAACTAAGTCCGAATATGATATTCAAATTATTGTTTTTTTTGTCGTTGAGAGGTCTCCCCATAACAATATTTGACAAGCTATGCGACAGAAGAATGAATTTCATTCTTTAGCCTCAACAAATCTCTTGCTATGAATCAACGCTTTTGACAACTATGTGCTTTCAATTTTGTACCTTTTTCCAAAACTTGTTTTGTCAATTTTACTCTAGTAGAAGAATATTCCCTTCTGTAATGTATCAATTGTCAAATTTTCTTTAAGCCCAACATTGAAATTGTATGTCATTATATAAAGATAACTTTATATGCTATTTTTAATGGTATTATTCTTGGATAACGCCGTTCACGTGTATGCCAGTTATGGGATTGAAACAATGATAAAACAATTGAAACTGACATAAATCATGTAGCTGTTGGAGAAACTTTATTTGTTATATCAATTTTAATACGAAAAAATGATTTAAACCATACATTTGGGCTGAATTTCACAATATTGACCGTCAAACAGTGGTCAAATATTTAATTTTCACTTTAAATGTGTTATATAGCTTGCATTTTCGTTTAAAAGGGGTATGTACCATTACATTAACTATTGTATTCAATTACATGCACACTGCATCGCATATTGTGAAGTTGTTCTCTTTTTTTTGATTGATATGGACATTTTAGGGTAAATTCCGTTATCCCTGTGAACAGCGTTATCCATGGTTATCCTGACATACACACGCGAAATAAGCCTGACGAAAACACATGCTCAATACTTGCTAAATAGAGCGATTTCGCTATGTGTAGCGCGGTAGTAAACACTCATATATGTGGACTATGAGCCATATATTTACACTTACAGCATATTCTAGAAGAAACCGTTTGGTTCACAAAGTGAAATGTGTTATATAGAACACAAAAGAAGAAGCAAACTCACTGTTTTCAATGTTTCGCTGCTGTATCTAGACTTCTCAAAGATTTTCCAAAGAAGAAAGATTGTGCTCTTGCAATATTTTCTTCAAATGAGGGTGATAACACTTTACAGGATAACGCCGTTCACGATAACGCCGATCACGTTTGTATTCGTTTTCGGCCCTTTCTGACCTTCTGCAAGCCGTGTAGTTGAATTTCTATTTTTTTTCGATACATTTAGTATAAGAACCAATAGACCTATAACATAATACCTTTCAAAGTTAACAGGATACCTACTTCCCAGAGAAACATCGATAACGGAAATTACAAGCTTAAAACAGTCGTTTTAAATAGTGAACTTCAACATTTTTTATAAGCCAAATGATGTGCCAGAGACTTTCGAGGTGCTATAATTTCAATAGCGTGGTCGGTTTGCTACGCGATTGCTCATAAACTATTGCATATTTAGAACATTCAGTTTATAATGATATATCAGGTGTACGGATATCGGAAACTACACACATTTCGTGGAAAGTTCATTTTAATTTAAAAGTGCACATTAAATTTACTGTATGCAGAAATTAATGCCTTTATATATTTTGTTGGTACCTCTGCTTGATTTATTCGTGACAAGACCTTAGAAAAACTTGAATTGAGAGTCAAATCCAACAGTTTAAAATTGCGACATCTGGTCGAGGAAACCGTGTTTTTGTGGTTTTGGGGGCCTTTCAGTGTAAATTTGAACCTGATAATGTCATTTAAAGCATGGCAAACCATGGTGTTCCGAGTAGAACTCATCAAGTTCTAGCATAATATTTTTAAAAAAGTGTGATATATACTTATAGTAAGATTTCCCGGATCAAAGAATGATAAAAGGCCAAGTGGTCCCATTTTTGTGGAATTGCCCATATGTCTGGTGCTTTGGAGCTGCTATAAAACACTGCACATTCAAGTAAAATTCAACAGTTGCTTTGCATAAATGTGCTTATATAATCTGTAAGATATTACCAAATATTAAATACAAAAAGGTGTTTTCTTTCTGTGATTATGACATTTGACATATTGTTTTTATAGTTTTGTTTATTTTGAGAGATAGAATTCAAAATGATGAAGATATATTGAAATTAAGGAGTGTTTTCAATCATATGTGGGTTCATACTTATGTGTACTTTCATGGTTAAAGGTATGTTGTTTGTCCTCTAGGTAATTCCTGACACATTCAGCTCTGAATTCAGCAGACTTATGTATAGTTCTGGTATTGTATGATGCAAAAAAGTAAGAAAGAATAATGAATAATGAAATGGTTATTTGACTTAGACAAAACCTTGCATTTTTTATTGCACATTTCCTACTTTATGAATAAAGGTTAAAAACTTTAAAATAATTAAAAGTTGATCTGCCGCTTTCCCTCTAGTATCTGTGTATTTCTTGAATTGAAAAAATAATGCTGGTTTTGGGGTTAGAGCCAATCAGATTAATTTGAACAACAACAACAAAATCTTCAATGGTCTTGCCGGCCACATATTTTGCAGTCCTCTCCAGACATTGAATTTTACATGCACCACCCATGCACCACCACAGTAATAATGATCGATTTAAATGAATGTTAGATAGTAGACATACATGTACAAAGTGTATGCCATTGTAATGGGGACAAGGATAAACTCCATTGATCGCAGCATTTATTGATTTAGTACATTTAGTGCCTAGTGCCAGCTGTACTGATTAGTGGGAGAGCTGTGAGTGGTGTGTGTAGTGGGTGTGTATACTGTGCCCTCCCCTAGTCCCGCCTACCCTTCTATTGTGATCCACCTCGGAGGTAGTGTTTGCTCATTAGGGACGTCTTCTTTGTATGTCTGCCTCCTCTACCCATCTAATCAATGCACATTTGTATATGGATCTTAATGTAAGCAGTATTCATAGCACTAGCAGTACATGGTTGTTTGGCTGCCCTATAGAATACTGAAACATTTTTTATTTTATATGTAAAACAAAAAAAAAATGAAATTGAAAACATTGGACAAAAACATAATATACTTGAAAAATAGTATACGTGGGTCCTTATAAGAGTAAATAGACTACAAGTACTATAATTTTATATACTGAAAAGGGGTAAGATATCATTTCAAATTTTAAAAATAGCAATAACAATGTGATTATCCGGGGACCCGGGACTAGCATGGACTAGGGCCGGAATGTTCAAATTGCAAATGTGACCGCTAACAGTCTCGGCCCCCCTTAAAGTGTACAGTCCCAGCCACCCTTAGCCAGGACAAAGTGTACGACACCGGCTACAGTCCGCGGGTCGCTAAATTTCTATGTGTTCCCTATGTGTTATTAGGCTTATTCCGTCAAGCGCATCGCATCTCTAGCTTATGTAGCTACACCCTGGGTGTACATTTGTGTACCCTAGCGTTTGCCCAGCTACACGCCCCGGCTAGCGGGGGAACAGTTTGTACGACCCTGTACACTCCCCCACATATCCGGGCACCGTGTTTTTTATACATTCGCGTACAGTCCCGGCATGGTCCCTGCCATGTCCCTGGTCCCTGGGAGCTGGGCTTGCAATTGATAAGTGCATAGGTAAGGCCAAAAACAAACACCAAAACTTTTTTGTGACTACCGTATTATCCCTAGCGCTCAGGGCGGTTAGCAAAGTCATTTTGGGTGGGCGCTTATTATGTTACCTTTTTTAAACTCATTTATCGTACTAAATAAAATGTACAAGTGGTCATTTGAAGATGCTGACCATTTGATGGTCATTTGAAGCTGCTGACCATTTGATGGTCATTTGAGGAGGCTGACCATTTCATGTACTAAATGAAATATATGTACAAGTGGTTATTTGAGGATGCTGACCATTTGAAAAGGTGGGCGCTTATAAGGAATTGTTTGATGGTAGTCATTGAGAAAAACAGGGGTGGGCGCTTATAAGGTCCTGGGCGCTTAATAGGGATAATACGGTAATATTAATTGATTTTGCTGTGCATATACCTTGAAGTATTTTCATTTATGGAATTGTGCCCTAAACAGCTAGCCCACAAGTCAAATCATCTTTTTGAGGATCTATGGTAGAACTGAAGTTTGGGAGGGGACTATAAAATATGGGACCAGTGTGCTGTAAAACAACTTAATTTTGCTACCAATTTAATTTCGCTAGGAGATCCAATTCGCCAAATTAAATTGCAGCTACTTATATTATTTATAATGGTTATATCAGTCCGGGCCGATTTCCCATTCAGGAAGCATTCCTGATCTGGAAGTATTACCCATAATGCAATGTGATATTGTTGGCTAGTCTTCTACAGGATCCCGCTTTCCATAAGGCTAAGAGAACTGTAATTAGACCTAGACTTATTTTAATATGGATAAAACATTTTGTATAATATTAATGATAGATTTTATTGTCGTTCTCAGCGTTCAGTGGCTCATTTTAAAATCGTTATATTGATTTGAGGGTCTATGAGGTAGACTAGAAACTAAAATGGATATAGATTCTTTATTTTATTTTACGACATGCTCAAACTTGGTAATATGAAAGCTCATACAATTAATTACAAAAACAATTGTTGGAGGAAAACAAAGTTATCGCGTAGTTTTTCAGATATACAAATTTGAATATTTAATGAGGTAATTAGCCCAATTTCTTAATTACAATAAATGAGGAAATTCACCACAATAATATCTTTTAATTATGACTAAACAGATTAACTTATATCTTGACTCATTTACTGATCGTCATTGATTCAAAGATCCATCATATTTGGTTAAAATAAATAAATTGTTCTTTTGGTATTACCACTACAAATACCGTATTATCCCTATTAAGCGCCCAGGGCGGTTAACCAAGTCATTTTGGGTGGGCGCTTATTTGTATACTGATTACAAAGTTGTTGACCATCAAGGTTGCAAAATTCAGCAACCTTTACGTCCAAAGACGATGTTTGCAATTCAAGATGGCGGCCTCCACGAAGGACAACAAACACGAAACGTGCTTATTTCGGATGGTTTCTGTTGCTGTTTAAAGGCTTAACACATGGTTTAAGTTCACTTTTGGAACACAAAACAATATGTCAAGTATGTCTGAAGTTAAAATAACCATAATTTTCCCTTTATTTTCAAGCAATTTGTAGTCCGAGATTTAGTGTGATGTGAGTAATTTTTAAGTAAGCTTATTTTTAGGTGGGCGGTTAATTAGTATATATTTTTAAAGTCACCTGAGAAAAAGGGGGTGTGCGCTTATAAGGACCTGGGCGCTTAATAGGGATAATACGGTACTTTGCAATATATACATTCGCAAGTGATTATGGGTAATACTTCCAGTTCAGGAATGCTTCCTGAACGGGAAATTGGCCCGAACTGTATATAGGAAGATAATTGACTAAATGCTAATTCGCTAGTTGCTGTGAAATTAAGTTGTTTTACAGTATGAATGTAGGCCTTATGTGTATGGGGTATGCTACTCAGATTGCTACTCAGATGTCAACCCAAGTGTTTGTATTTTGCTCTTCTTGTAAAATGGTTACTTTTATTCCATCAAACTTGGAAATAACGAATGAGGGGGACTAGTATGGAATCAGGTCAAGGTCATGTAGGATCAGTTCAAGGTCACACAGGATCGGGTCCAGGTCACATATATTCAGATCAGGTCACGGTCACTCAAGTTCAGAGCAGGTCAAGGTCATGTAGGGTCATATCAGGTCAAGGTCACGTAGGTTCAGGTCACGGTCAGATCAGGTCAAGGTCACATAGGCTCAGATCAGGTCAAGATCATGTATGTTCAAATTAAAAAAAATATTTCCTTTTCGTTTTTACAAACCTCAAGCCAGAAAGGGGGACATTTTGCAGGGGTCAGGTCAAAGGTCATCCAGTGAAATTGCTTTGATTGGCCTCAAACTAGCAGACCACAAAATCAAACAGCAAAAGCTCACCTCATGACCAAGGTAACATTGCGAGGCTATCAAAGTTGATTGTGAGTTTTCCGTCACCCGTGTCCACCAGGAATTCACCAATGCCGAAATAATTCATTATTTGGTTAATTTCGAAAAGAAAACAATTTATGACTGATTTTATGAGAAAAAGAAAATATATAATTTGATTTAAGGCAGTCAAATGTTCGGAGCACAAACCGGCCCTTCTGGTTCTTTGTAAAACACTCGGTCGATGTTATTATATAGTCCTCCTAGTCTTCATGCAGACTTCGCACATGGTTGGATGTAGACTTGATTCTTCATGTCTTCCCTATTTTCCACACGGCCCCTGCGAGGGTGCTCAAATGTGAAGAAAGGAAAAAATACAGTTCCAATAGTGTGCGCTGATAAACTGCTGAATATACATGAGCTTATCCACGCCACAGTGTGCCGGTAGTTTCATGCGGCGTTGTATAGAAGCGCGTAACCGGGTGCGAGACGTGATAGGACGCACGATTTGCCTCCGGTGACGCGTCGATGCACTGCCTTTGAATTGGACCAATCGGGTGGTATTTCTGTTGTTGCTGTGTACAAATGCGCATGCTCGGTATTGGTTTGCATACTCATGACATATATGCTAAATACTTGTGGAATTCCACGAGTAAACCGCACAATTTTTCGCCGTGTTCTCTTCCCAGTCCCTTTTGGTCTGCCATTTTTAAAGATGGCGGCCATATAGAGGGACGCGGGGACCAGGTCTAGGTCTACCTAAATATCCCATGCGGCATAGTGGGTCACAATTGCAATAAAAACACCGCATAGGTAGCGCAGCATAACACCGCATAGGTTAGCGCAGCAAAATCACTGCATAGGTATGAAATGTTTCATACTTTATACTGTAAAACCAGAAATGTTCGCGTGGTGAGCCAGAATGCTCAGGGTATGCTCTGCCAAATGTAAAACATTTTAATTTGAACATAATGTTACAGTAATTGCAGCAAAGATTATTGTAGTATAGGCTAACTTGTACGAAGGCCTGTAGTACAGATTTGAAAAGCATACATACACATCTAGCTGGCCCTATAACCTGAATAAAATGCTGATGATCCAATTCTAGTGTCACCTGATATGAGATAAGTTACCTATGCCGCTGTGCATGCATGCCCAAATGTCCCAATACAGTTCATCTACAAGTGGGAATGGTCTTTTAAATGCATGGCTTCGGATTTCAGCACCCTAGTGAAATCGGCTAAAATAGGTTGTCTATAGAGGAACTCCCTTGATAAATTGTGGGGATTGAAGGATATAGGGCTGACCTGTAACTGAAGATGGTTGGCCTAGAAATCCTATAGGCGTGATAAGCCCAGAGCCTTTTCTCTCCGTAGATGACTTGCTGTTTTGAGACTACTTTACCAGTGGCAAGTACCACTTACAAGAAGAACGTACCATTTTTGACAGAGGGACAAGGACACAGATACTTTTGTCAGTTTGGTTTAGGAGGCCAAGTTGATTGTCATCAATCCCTGCTTTTAAAATGGATCAGTCTTGCATTGAACAGGTTTCAACTGATAGGTTCATCTTTCATGAATGAGTAGATTACACTTTTCACATGGCATGTGACAATCTGAGAATCTCATCATTTGTAACTGATGCGTGTCACAGTAATAGGAACGCTTAACTGCTGTCAAGTACTGCGGTTATTTTTCAAGAGCCTCATTTTGTCATCGCTTACCTTCAAATTTAAACTTATGTTTTGTGTGTTTTTCAAATTCACATGTTTCTTTGTACATGATCATACTGAAAAGAAAAATTTAAACAGGTTCTAGTATACAACCATTTTGGTGTCCAAATAGAAAGAGGTGGGACAATTATAGTGTCCGCATAGCTTCGTAATACATATGGGTGGGGTTTGGGGTGTATGTAGAAAAGGCTAGTTGTCTTGATTTGTAAACAAATTTAAACAAAAAACTGGGTAATAAAAGAAAATGCAGTAATCAAGTACTAAGAGAGCCCGGTACACAGCAAAAAGACGGTTGGAAACAGTAGTAAATACACCATTACCTCATAATGTCACTTAAGGTGGCTAACTCGGCTACGGTGACCGGCAATGATTTGCTTCAAAATAACAGAGGATGTGTATATTGATAAGAAAAGATGATATGCCAAGTTTGAATTTTTTCCAAAAAGCCGTTTTTGATTTACGGAATTTTTTCGTTATTTGAAAACCCATTGACTTAATACAGGAGGCGTAACTACATGTTCAAATTATACAAGCATGGTGTCATATTAAAGGTAATTAAGTTTAGAAAGTTATCTCGTGAGTTTTTACTAATTAAGTGTTTCTAGACCTTTTTACAGCTTCTTGAAAATTTCCCTAAAATCAAAATTGAAAAAAAAAAAAAAATCAAAAAGTAAACACCGTATTTGCAAAAACTCACGAGAGAATTTAGGTAATATGCTTATAAATTTATTTCCAAAGTTTCATGGTCATAGCACTTTCCGTTTAGTCTACAGAAATTTCAGAAGGTGAAAATTTAAGAAATTTTCGAAAAATAAAGAAAAACATAAGAAATTACAAAAATGATCCGAAAGTCCTTGGTATTACAGCAGTTTTTCTGTAGTGGTGTAGGAGCCGAGTTAGCTACCTTAAACTACTCACTTCCCCTTCAGGTGTTCAAACGGATTTACTGTGAACTTTCATATTTAGAAATTAAAACATACTAACACCCCCCCCCCCCCCCCCCCCGGCGCGGATCGGGGGGGGGGGGGGCGGAGGGGGCATTGGATAGTATACCGCGCTCACTATAGGCTTGGTTGATTACGTCATCGAAAACCGTCCCCGCAGGCGCTTGGAGATGCGCTTAGGAGTAGCATTTTTTAGCACTCGGGGGGGAGGGGGGGGGGGGGTAGGGTTAAAACAATTATATACCTGACTTTCTTTTAATTTATTATAAAGGGTTCAACAAAAGAAAGTATACCACTTTGTTTATGTCATTTTGAGTAACATTCAATTTTGTTTTGACCAAACAGGCTAGATAGGCATTTAGATGAATCTTTTAGGCATAATTTGATACCAAATTTGCCCCCTAACAGCAAATCGCGAATTTAAAAGCAAACAAAGCAGTTCAAAATCGGCACATCACACGAAAATGACCACTTTTACAGTATAGAAATGACAGGCGGATAACCACTAGGTCATCGCACCTAAATATGATGTGTATCTATCTAGAGGGTATATTCCTTTGCTATCGATATTGACCACTATTACTTAGATAGATTACTTATTTGACACGGAGGCTTTGCGCTCAATAAGTATGTCACTTTCAGCTGAATTGTGTTAAACAATAGCAGAAACTACAGTATTCAATCATAGCCTGTAATATAACAACTTATTTCATTTGGGTCAATTCCATTAGAAGAATGGGGTGAGAGTCTGACCAGAGGTGCAGGAATCATTAATTAAATCTGGATCTTTACCCGCAATCCAATGTGAGATTCCAGTTACCACGGTATTGATTGTCCGTGACTAGCCATTTCTAATGAAGCCCCAATAATACCGTACCACTTTCACTTGTGTACATAACTCTTGTGGCATAGATGGATTTCCAAATACACATCTCCTGAACTCAGTGACCCACTTTCCTCTCTCATTGACTGTTGCCCTCCTTCTTACTTTCAATCTTCCCACCACCGACCACAATTTGTGTGTCTAGTCCACCAGTCGTGCCACTTCTCTCCCACCTCCTTAACAGCTTGGGGCGAGAGAAAGGCCATCTAGGTGAAGCTCTATATTGATGACCCATTTTTCCATATCCAGATCAGCTATACTAGGTTAGCTTCTGGCGTATGGCACACGGGCAACCAGGTTGAAAAGCTTGAGTTTCACGCTGCCAACCCTCTTGTTTTCATCACAGGAAAGGCAAGGAGACTGTTGACTGATACCTGTACATCAACATTCTGGCAACATCATTTCCCTCGAGCAAGAGACAAAATTTAATTTTGACTATGCCCTCGTTGGGATCGGTTCTTAATTGTCATCGCGCAACAGGATCCCATCAAACTGTCATAAAGCAAAGATTACGCTGTCATTTTAGCAGCTGCATTCATCGCTTTGTTGCGAGAAATTGCAATCCATGACTGATAAGATAATGTCAATTTTGGAAATGAAATTGTTCAATCTTGTCAGGCATGCGTAACAAATCGGGTTTACCTACAAATGACGGAACCATTTTCTTGAACTTAGAACAAATTAAGGGAACAGGGATGCTGGCATGCATATCTTTGGTTAGAAAGATAAAAGGGGAAGAAGAAACTTTTAAGGTATAGAATGGTAACACCAACACCAATCATAAATATATTTTACTCGGGATAAGTAAGGGGAAATCATTTGCCCTGTTTGTCCATGGATGTATCCTAATTGAGATCGTCTTATTTGGAACTGTAAATTATTTATATTTCAATTGCAACCCATATAAATTGACTTAATTAGATCTAATTATAGCCAACAACTAGGCTCTTTGCATCCCTTCATCACCCCTGTATGCAGATTCTGTATAAGTAGGCTGCTTCCATTGACTTTTCACTCTTGCCGAAAGAGACATACAAGTCAATGACCGTGAAACATCCACAAAACAAGCAGGCCACTACATTAGACCCAATATCAGTTTATATAGTTCACGTATTAATACTGTGCCAGTTTTATTACACAGATCTAGATCTATGTGATCTAGCTTACTTATGCAATACCGTCATCCTCGCACATGGTGACACCGGGCTGGGTAGAATGGAGCTTTCCATGAATATGCATAGATTGAACAATATGAATATGCATTAACTAGAATTATACACATGTTCACGTGGTTAATCATATCAAGTGACTTGAATCCAATTCGGCGGAAACTCAGCTTAAGTAGAGCATAAAAGTATCGTGCCGTTGCGCCATTCGATGCGGTGTTTCGCCATGAGGATTCTCCCCCAGCGGATATGCCCCAAAACTGGGCCGAATTGACGCCTGAACCGGGCGCTGGATTGAGCTGTTGTTTTGCAGTTGAGTGTGTAATAAATGAGCAGCAAATTTGTCTGCAGGGTAATTTGTAAATTAGCACGACCCTCTTGAGAGAAGATTGAAAAATGAATGAGAAAGAAAAGAAACTGGGCGAGGGAGAGGGAAACAACAGTAAAGAGGTTGAGTACCAGTGCGTAATAAGAGCGCACTGTATATCAGCGTTTTATATATATAGGTCACGTGGCACAATTAAAACACCTTGCCTTCATTGAGGCCCAGATACATAGCAGCCAGGTTGGCTACGGCAAAGGCGTTATTAGCTAGAGGATGAACGATGTGGTGTTAATATCGATCTATATGCGTAAAGGCTAAGCAACACACTTACCGATGTTGAGTGTTCCTATATTCAATTAGCCGAGTAAAGACATTGTTTTCGGTGACACTATTGGGTTATTGTATTACTGACTCGCTTAAGCACATTATCTGCGCTACGAGGTTATCAATGGCGTGGTGTTATTTTCCTTACAATCAGGCATGTTAATAATGTTTTTTATCAATTATCATTATTAGTTTTGGAAACTATTGGATCATAAATAATAACTTAATTATTAGAAATGTGCGGTTTTTCTTTTCATCATGCATCATTAAGTTAACCAATTTTATCTGATATAAAAAAGAGACTCGCCATTGTACTTTAATTAGGGGACGTCTTTTTATGACCTATTTTATTGAATTTGTCCCACATCAAACAATCAGTTTTAGGTCACTTTGAATCTATTTATGACTAATTTTCTAAATAAAAAGAACCTAACCCATCAACCCAGTTACAAGTGTCCACCCCTTGACATATAATGGTTTGTCCCTACAAAAACGTGTACTTGAGCTGTATTAGCTTTCCCCAGTTTCTATGGATACACAAATTGTATTGATTTACTTAGATTTCTTAGAAAAATCATACTATCAAATTTAGACTTGATTAAATACTTGAATATAATAGTGATGATTTTCACCTGGAACAGCTTTAGTTAAGATCCCAAATGGCTACCCCTTGACACAAAATGGTGTGTGCTACATCAAACAAAAGATTTTCTCTGAATATGCAAATTGTGTTTATTTTGTAAGATTCATGAGAAAAGTGTTATTTTTCGGAATAGTTTTGAGTATAATGATATGCACCTACACGGAGTGGAACATGTAGCGTTACAATACCTCATTTCTGATAATACATCAATTGTATTCTTTCGATTTTGCCAAGAACATAATGATTAAACTTGCTTTACGTAAAACAACATAGCCTATTTATTATCTATATAGGTCATAGACTTCTGGGTCAGGACTCACTGATGGGAGTTGTTTTATCCCCTTTGGACAATCTTCAAAATGAATTTGTGATGATAACCTGCATAATTTGTAACAATTCTATCTGTCATCCATCATATTACATTGATATTGATTGAAAAAGTCTCTGTGGACAATGTACACATAAACTAGAAGGACTGCATCTGATTCTACCCAAAACAGCAGTGGAAGTGTCACGATTAGGTGGAGGTATTGTAGGGATTAGGCGGAGGTATTGTAGGGATTAGGCGGAGGTATTGTAGGGATTAGGCGGAGGTATTGTAGGGATTAGGTGGAGGTATCGCAGGGATTTGGTGGAGGTATTGTAGGGATTAGTTGGAGGTAGTATAGGGATTAGGTGGAGGTATTGTACTGTAGGGATTAGGTGGAGGTATTGTAGGGATTTGGTGGAGGTATTGTAGGGATTAGGTGGAGGTATCGCAGGGATAAGGTTGAGGTATTGTAGGGATTAGGTGGAGGTATTATAGGGATTAGGTGGAGGTATTGTACTATAGGGATTAGGTGGAGGTATTGTAGGGATTAGGTGGAGGTATTCAAGGGATTGGGTGGAGGTATTCTAGGGATTAGGTGGAGGTATTGTAGGGATTAGGTGGAGGTGTTCTAGGGATTAGGCGGAGGTATTCTTGGGCAAAGCTAAACTTGCATTGGATGTTAGTTTAGTGGGTAGGGGTGGCAAAAACTGGATTAGGATTTGAGGTTTACAAATGTGAATATGTCAGTGTTTATGGAAACTTTTATTCTTACATTGAGTTGAGTATAATTCTCAATATTGTCCTATAAATTGGTGATGCCGAAAATTTAATTTTTGGAGCTTGACCCCCCACTTTTTCTGTCCTGATTTTGTCCCATGTTTCGCCCCTGTTAGCTTGATTGCCACAAACCCCTTAAAAAGGTTATGGTTATTAAGCTACTTTTTCATGTTTCTATAACCCTTACACCACCAAATTCAACAGAATCCAACAGAAGCATCGCGCCAGTGGACCCCCATTCCCCAATCTCATTGCGGAATCAGCTGAGAGCAATGTTATGATCAATTTCATCTCTTCTTAAAGCGTGATATTTGTCTATAGCCTGCGGGTTCAATTCATTATGTAAGCTTGACGGACATGGCATTGCATTTAAACTGCATATTACAAATGGCAATTTCGTGAGTGATATCACTAATAACCAGCCATCACTGATGACTTTACCATGCATAAATTTGTAGAGCGGTGTAATTGCGTCCAATTAGCCGATGTTATCAATATGTATCCTCCTATCGTCCATGGTGGTACATCTCCTGATGGTATTTCAAGTAAAAGACACATGTGATGTCTTTTGGGTATCTTTGATGCATTGATTTTAGGGTCCCCACTCCTTTGTTTCTCTCATTAGAGCAGACAGCAGAACTGGAAGGGGCAGAGCAGAACAGTTGTGGGTCACACTCATATACTTTTTTGGTAGGGATATGCCGCCAGAAAAATGATAATTTGACGCAAACATTTACACTTTTTTTCAGGGCGAAAATGGACCCATGTTTACTAGAGACCCATACTTTTCCTACTGTTTAACAGATTTTGCTAACATATCTGTGAAAAACAGCAAATTTAAGGATATTTGACCCATAAATTGGATAAAAATGGCTATGAAAAGGGTCATTCATCTACCAGACTGGTGAAAAATGGGACCCTATTTGGCGGCACATCCCTGTGACATCATATCCACAACCCCGTATCACAAAATGGTGACAGACTATCCATAATATAGGCAAATTTTCCCATTGATAATGATAAACTTGTATCAACTCATGTTTCCCATTTTACTCACCCCCCTCTCCTGAACTGACTGCTTTGTGTTGTGAAGTTGACCTAATTTTTAGAAATAGGGGACGGTGACATCCAAGTGTGAAGTGACTGTTTCTTTTGTTTCTCTAAAATGGATTACGTTTAATTTTGTCAGGGGGAAGTCCCATTCCCAAATATTTAATTGATTGCCAGTGGTTGTTATTAAATTCGACATGCAGCGTTACCATTTGCAAAAATATGAACATGAATCATGTATGATAAATTGTTGGTATAAAATAATCTGATTCTTATCAAAATGTTAATTGACCCCTCATATGGCCACTAGTCTGCTTCCCCCATAGTAACAATAGATCGTCCCACTACTCTGACTGACCAGTAGGAAGTGATGGATGTCTTCTTTTAAAAGTGGTTATTTTTAAGGCATAATTTTTCACATTATACCAAAGTGAAACCATTTTGATGATGTGTTGTATCTCTGCATAGACATAAGAAGTATATTTGTGTATTGTATTTTTGCGCAACTGTTATGGCAGAGAGAAAAGCGCCAAAATAATAACAGCGTGAAATTTTGCACTGTGGTCATGACAGAAGGAAGGGCCAAGACTTTGGCTAGACCTATAATTATTTGGATAGTGCCTGGGGGTTATGATGACATGTCTTTGTCCTGAGATGTCCTTAGAATACTGGGTTAGATTCCCCCATAAGGACAGTCAGGTCATGACCTGATTTCAATACCAGGCTGATGTTATGATTGGTGGTATGAAGTAGGTTAGTCAGCCTGAAGCCCCTGGGTAGGCTCTGTGGTCCAGTGATATGGGTTTGACCAGGATTTGTCAATATTGTGCTTGAAGGAGTTTGGCTGAACCATTAAGTCTATCTACCATTGCCTGGGGATGATGAACGGTTGTCATCAGTTCCATCCCCTTGCCTGGCAGTGAACTTTTGGTCTACTTTTGCATGTATACACATAAGTTGTATGTCCCAAAATCTAGTTGAAATGGATGCAAATTTTCCGAACTGGTCATTCTGAGACACCAGACTGTATCTATTGAGTAGTTAGTTGTATTGGTTCAACAAGTTGAAGGGCCATTAAGAGATGTGGTGGAGGCAGCGCCCTCAATTACAAAAATGCTGGTAGAGCCGCAACCAGCATTTTACATGGTTAAGGGTGGTATTCCAACATATTTAAAACATTGTTTTAATCAAGTTTTGCTGGGTTTTTTTTTTAGTAGAAACAACAATAATGGCAATTTTTAATGTTCATCTTGAATTCTGAAGTAAATTAATTAAAATTAAAAAGATTCAACATGACATTATGTTATTGTCTACCAGAAGAATATTTCTATGCTTGTGGTTGTATTGACAAAACGATAATTAATTGATACCAGATGCTATCATCAATACCGTTATTAATTAGCGCACCATTTTATCCATTCTTGCCCATCAGTATTAGTATAATGGTTCATGGAGCTATGTATAGTATGATGTTCATCGAAATCATAGGTACATTGGGAGTATATGAAATCATTGGTACATAGGATTATGCGCATACCATTATACAGATATTTTGTCCATTGGACCCTATAACGCAATGAATTGCGTGATATCCATGGGAGGGAATTGGCTAAGATTCGGGTTAAAGGCAGGCCTAGTAATATAATATAAAGGGGGAAACTCTACTCCGTTCCACATCTTAGTTGGTGACACATATGCTGTTAGCTGATACCAGTTACGCCTGTGGCCAACCCATTTTGGCCATCCCACAGTCCCAGTTTTGCTTTACCTAACCTAGTTCGTAGCATTGAAGAGGCCAGCGTATTCATGACTCGTTACACTGACTCCATTTCGGGCCAGCCATGTCAACAGCGACCTGGATTCAGTGTCGCACAGACCCAGTTCGTGACTATACTGATCTACTTTTAGCCTCCCTGACCTCATAATAGAAAAGCAACCAGATCAAAGGTGCCCTCAATGCTCCAATTAGCGTGAAAATAGACGAGACCAAATCACTCTGAGGGGATGGATAGCCCCACCCATTAGTATCCAATATGTTTCCTCTACACATTTCAAGCAATGTAGCAACATTGTATAGGCCCTTGATGCTGCATCACCACCACCCATCCACATTAACAATGCATTTACATGGTAGATACACTCCCTTCGGCTCACTATACTCTATGCTCACACGCTGTCTGTACTAAACAAGAGCAACCCTCCCCCATTCAATAATGGATGAATCCATTACTGACAATAATATCTCCAGTCCCTGGTGCCCTCGGAGTACCAAAAGTGATCAAGGAGGGATGGTTAAACCTGGTTGCACTACTGCCTGCCCAATGGCACACTGTCACAGTAAAGTGGTCTATAGATTTATTTCTGTATTGAAAATGTCTTGTGGCTACACTTCACAAGAGTGTATTCAATCAATGCTAGTTTAATGTTTCTACCAAGTAGCAAATATGATATATATATACAAGCGATATTTCACTTGCATACAAGTTGACAGTCACTATATGTCAGTTATCCCTCATTAGAACAATGGACTGGTCCAACTTTGATTGGCCTTTGGCAAAACAGGTGTACTCCCACTCTAGCCAGTATTGCCAACCTATAGACTACACTGTTCAGGGCTGGATTAGTCACATGCTAATAATTGATATGGACAATACCATTTTTGTGAAGGTAATAGACTGCTACGTATGCAGTGAGGGGTGTGATTACCAAAGAAAAATAAACGCCCACGCATACTGGAACCAGGCAGCCACGAGTGGTATTTGCACACAACGCAATCATGGTACTCAGATTGACTGTCATACTGATAGCTGACAGCTATGTTTGGCACAACAACTTTTGCTGGCCTGCATGAGCAGTTGGGTGAATAAAGTTGTGACAGCAGTCTTTTATTTCTTTAGTAACCTGTAAAAATTCATTGAGAATTCATTAATACGTTGTCAATAAATAGATCAGAGCTGTGGTCTCTGAGTCAGAGTCCATGATCTAATCTTCAGTCGGAATCCTTCTTATAAAACTTCAAACTTTTTGTACCGATCGCAACATAGAATGAAACAAGAATTACAATTTACATGTACAGTATTTTACCCAAAGTTATTTTAATAGACAATTTTTAAATGTTTAAATAGTAGGGCCAATATGTGACAGTATGCCCTCTGTGAGCGTCCCAACTGCCCAAATCTGAATAATAGAGTCTTGCATTTATAACAGAGTGTGCATCCTCCAAGTCTCAGAATATGAAGACACAAGTCCGGTATGAAGTTCAAGTCCAGGACTCAAGTCTTCCAAGTTAGATAAAAATATACTAAATATCAGATAAAAATCTAAATATTGTGAACATTTTTCCAGTTTTGTGATTGTTATTGAATGAATCGGGTGAAAGAGGCCTTTATTTTATTGCCATTTTATCACACAACCATTCAAAGTTCATAAAATGAGAGAAAAATAGATTTTTATTTTATAGCTGTAGTGTGCCCAAATAAGATGTGTTAAAACTAGATCAATCCAATAATAATATTAATATAGACCTTGCCCTGTGTCTTGATACCACAGGGATTATTATTATTTGGATTTGTAGACAAAATATGTACCAATCTAAAAATAGAACAATCAGAATAGGAGTTTGTATTTCAACTTCATTTTGCTTCAGTTTCACCATTATGGTTTCACAGACTTTTTTCTTTCCAACAATAGATGTTGGAATATTCCATTGCAGCATGAGGGTAGATTTAGTTAATCCTGAAATAGTTGATTGGTTATTGCACATGTAATCAGGCGTGAAATGACTAAGCTGATTGCTGAATATAAACCTATTGAATTTTGTCTGCAGGATCAAATTCAGGAAATGAAATATTATGAACTATTGATTGCTAAAAGTGTAAAGATATGTCATTCTCTCTTTCCCCATTGAGATTATTTTGCACCCCAAGGCCAACTGATTACTTTTAGATATGAAACACCCCTTCAGGGAAATTAGGATGTTCCAAATAAAGTTTTTTACCAATATAGAGAGCCTGGTTGATCTCAATCCCATCCAGGGCATTCCATATCTGAGGGATTGTGTCTGACAAGTTGGTATACATTTCTTAGATCAAATCTTTGCTTAGTATAGTAAGAGATTCTTGGAATATGGATTCCTAATTCTACTGAAAATGGACTGTTGCAGCCATTTGATAAGTGAACTATGATGTTAGTCACTTGATATGGAGTAACTTAATTTCTGTTGGATAATCATCATGATCATAATAACAGGCAATATAAAACCAAATATACTTTTATAGTATATCTATCACCATAATGTTTGTGGGAGGGTGTAGCCCCCCCCCCCCCCCCCCCCCCCCCCACCCCACCCCCCATTTCCTCCAAAACCACACCGGGACCGGGGTTATGCACATAATTATTAATTACAACCCAAGCCCCTGGGTATTTCATCATCAATTTGCTTTAGCCAAAGTGCCAGGAATTTAGGTTGGGAGTTTAGCAGTGAGGGCCGGGGCTTTTCAACCATTTCAACTGCTCAGTTTAGTATGCAAGTAGGCCCATATTAACATAGTGAGTATTCAACAGCGACGTGCGCTATAGCTGTGATAATCTAGAAGGTATTGCCCTTTTTCGTTTGTTGGAATATTTCAATTTTATTATTTTGGCAAAGGTTCTGTAACAATTGCCAACATGCAAACCACATGTGAGTAGGCCGATTTGCAATTGAACAGACATAGGCCTACTTTGGAAGCATTTCATGATGTTATCGAATTCATTAAGAGCTCTGCAATTCATCGGAGACAATGAAATAGTAGCCTATGCCTGCCGAATTTTGAAACAATTTGTGCGTTTAGCTTGAGCTACGAACATGAACATGACGAAGCATGATGATAGGATCGTGAGAAATCATACTCTGCAATATATTAGCAGAGTCATTTTAGCCCAAGATTGTATCGATGCCCGGCCCATAGGTGGCCGGGACTTGTCAGATGGACAAACTTTTATAAATTTCATATGGACAAACTTTTATAAATTTAAGCAGGGTTAGTGTGTGTTTTATTCATTTGTTTTTAGATATTTTCCCTCTGAAAACATTTTCAACAAAATTGACAATTATGTTTTTATTTGAAAATTGAAATCCCAAATTTGCTAATTATGAATCGGTCGGGCCTGCACAACAGTGGACTTTTTTTGTTCATCGCCTGATTAGCAAGAAAATCAATCAACTATCATGCATCCATTAAACATTATTGTAATAAATCATAGTCATATAGCTTCATCTAATGAAAGTACAAAACATTACTTGTGTGACCTTCATTAGCATGATTAGTACATAGATGGGGAAGTAATATTGCAATATTCTAGTGAAAAATGTTATTAAAAAACCACTCTACCCATGAAGCATTTGAGTCATTGTGATCCATTATTTCAGCATGGAAGCGTATCGCTCGCATATCAGCAACAACAGGGGTTATCTGTACATTTATGACTAAATTTCATATGTTTATTTACAAATAATTTTCCATTTTTTTTTTTTTATAATGTCGAGGCAGGTACATGTAGTCTCAGTAAATGTAGGAGAATATGCGTAGGTACATGTAGGACTTGTTCCGATTTTACTACTCTATAGGTGTATTTATTTGGGGTGGGGGGTTTCGTTTTTTTAAATATTGGTTGTCTTCTGGAGGAGGAGGAGATTTTTTGTTATTTCCCCCTCTCCTTTTTCCTTTTTTCGTCTTTCTAAACTAGATAATGTCCTTTGCCGTTAAACAAATTTCTTCCTGATCCTACAAATCGAAACAACAAGATTGTGTGTTGTTGTTGATCTATTTATCACACGTTGTGACCCAGTTCTAAATTTGGACTGTGAGAGACAAGCAAACTAATATTAGTAATAATATAATAAGAACATTTAATTTCATGGTTGATGGTGTGTACTTGCGCACACTTACCATGTCTAATTCAAGTATCACATACACTGTACAATGATTCCTTTTGAATACTTGCAGATTATGTTTACACTCATTCCGCTTAATTTGACAATTGAAAACCATGCAATGAACTTCATTAATTGCATTTACTCTAACGACAATCACTTCCCCTAAAGTGTATGTGATTATATATTCAATATTTAATCAATAGGAGAAGAATTGGTAATTTATCCCCCAATGAGCATTTCATTTTATTTATCTCCCATTGGTGTTAAGATGGAGTCCCCTCGAGGTATCGCAGGCATTCAATTTTGATATAATAGTTCTATGAACCCCATAGGCTATATCTCTTCAGGTGAACTTCTGATTTGGATGGTGCTGCTGGGTGTATAATATAATAGTACTGTGACATAGTCAATTGACTAGCAAACCCACCCTTTGCACTTTTAGTGAGGGATTGCACTTCAAAGTACAGCCACCCATTGTTTTATGCTCAAACGACCTTTTAAACACCTCACTTATTAGTGTCTATGCCCTTAGATAATCACCTAAGTTTTTTTCCACTATAGAGGGTTTCTTTTTAGTTTGGTCATTCCAGCAGTAATTTGTGTACTGATCCAGAGATTGATCTTAGGGTAAAGGTGTGTTTGAATTAAACGATTAAATCTAATGCAAGTATAGTTCAACCATATCCTGCACGTATCATTATTAATTAGATGACCGGCCCATCATGACTCTGTTCCAAGCATGGTTCTCTGACCATGACTCCCATCATAATACCTCATTAATCATACAATACTATTCTTAGAGACATCATCATACATTTTGCACAGAATCTCTAGTAATACTTAGCGTCGTCTACACTGGAAATAGCCGATCTGTAATCAAGCGGCAACAAACTAGTGCTATAGAAAGTCAGTTGTACTATAAGAAGGACGAGACTATTTAAAAATCGCAAAGAGCATCGCTTATATTGCTTAATCTCAAAATAGCCTAAACGAACTGAGGATTGTGTAGTAAGCATCCCCGGGCCAGATTCAGCAAAGAATAGTGCAATGCTACTCAAGAAAAGTGCAAGGCTCATTATAAAGTACTCTTAATGAGTAATTAACCTTAAACGGGCTATATTGACCCGCTAGAGAGGTTACAAAGTACTTTTTTCTCATCTTCTCACCATTTATATTGATAATATCCTCGGCTTGATAGCGCCTTTGGTGTTTGTGAAGAGTACAACATTATGGGGAGTGTCTCCGCGTGCTTCTGGCACCTCACGGTTCTATCCGATGCAAGCGCTCGACGAAAGACTTGAGGATAATAGTTTTTGGTTATTAGTGGTGTGCATATTAATTGGATGGCACAGAGCTATGTATCTAACAGATATGTTTTGAACTCTACGAGACACGCAATGTGGTGTGCTGTAAGCAATCGGTGCCTTACAGACAGTCAAGTTCTCCTACAACCTAACCTAATAAAATATTGGGCTCTTACTTCAAAGACCTTAAGGACAGTGGTTTATTGCGCAAGACAACTGCCTGTTTAGTGAAATAACAAACAATATTTGTGCTGTTTGGAATGTTATCAATTCTTCTACTTCAACTGTCTGACCTGTTAAACTGAAGAAAAATTATTATTTGGTTTGGCCCCTTAAATGCAATGAAAATCTGAATCGGTAAACATTTTATAAATAATGAATAAAACCAATAGATTTCAAGAAGAAATATGTAAATTAATGTTTTAAAAATAAAAATAAATAAAAATTTAAAAAATGATTAATTTAATAAGAACAAAATACTAACAAATTAATTAATTATAGATTAATTAATTGATAAAAAAAGAAGAAGAAAAAAGAAGTAACAAATAAGTTACTATTAATAAATAATTGAGAATAAATAAATAGTTATAAATAAGTGAGTATTAAATAAATAGTTATATAAATGCATAAGAGGCAATTAAAGCCCATTCTGTTTTGGAATGTACCATTTTGTCATTAGGTAGATGCAAGTAAAAAACAGCTACAACCGAGTGCCTTTTAATAATACTAGGCGTGTATAACAATACAGCAACATACCCATATCATAATGGATCGATCTAACACAAGTCCATTTCTCATTGGATCATAGTGTACAGTGATTTCAAGTCATTTTTCTAGGTTACTCCACCCTGCTATGTTTCCTAATCAGATAGGGATTAGAATAATTGGAATATATATCAGTATAACAATTTATTTGGTGTGACACTTCAGACAACAGACTTAACATTCCTTGTAGGGATATATATTAATTTGTTTGTTTGCAATAAAAATAAGACAATGTTGACAATTTATTCAGACACCTAGCTCTCCTGTTGGGCCGTTGTTTCAAAATCCAACATAAGAAGAAAACACTAAGATTCTAATTACAGCCTCCAGCAACACAGGAAATTATCTAAAACTATAATTAACAAGCTTCCAAAATTTCAGCTTTGTTGCATTTATACTTTTCGTGTAAAAATTAATTAAACATTTTTTTGCATAGATTAATCATTTTGCTGAGGGGGTAAAAAAACCCAATAAGAAACAAAAGAAATGAATTTTGCTTCATGTTTGACAATTAAATTGCCATATCTATAAAACCAAATTTCAGATTATTGTGGAACTCAGCAAGCTCTATTAAAATATCAAATAAAAAAATAACCATAGGAACATCTTAAGAAGAGTTCCTAATAAACTCTTCTTAAGTTAAGATCTTAGGATAAGAAGAATAATTACCTTAGAATTTAAGAAGAATTCCGTAGTAAAACTTAAGATAGCCTCTGATCTGTTCTTAATTTAACCCTAACCCCGGTTTAGGATTTTTGACCGGGATCACAATTTTCGAGGAAAAAACACCAACTAAATCTCCGGGAACCTGCCGGGATTCGATCCGGGGACCCTCCGTTCTCAAGCCCCACCTTCCAACCACTAAGCCACGGCCCTCAGCTACACATTCGTGCAGTATACTGCACTCATTATATAGGCTCGGTTGACTACGTCATCGAAAACCGACGGCGCATGCGTTTGGAGAGGGACTTTGGATTAGCATTTTTAGCACTCAGGGGGGTTAGGGTTTAAGAAAGAACTTAAGAAAGATATTCTTCTAAAATTGTTTCATGAAATAGAAGTAATTCAAAATAAATGTGGCACGAAAATGTCCACTTTGACAGCATTATCTGTATGCGAACTCCCATCCACACTCGCCCAGGACTTCATTGAAATGGATACAACAAATTAATCTTAGCTATATCACTGGGGAATTTGAAGATGAAATGAGATGATATACTGTACCATTTTGATTGTATATTATTTATGAGTTCAAATAAATAGATTGAGAGTTTGATTTACACAGGGTTATGTTTAAAGTAGGTCGTGTTAAAGATATGTTTTATATTATTAAATTTTTGTACAAATATTGATTTATATCTGTATAATATGTTTAAGGGGTAATATCCATGATATCTAGGTTATAAAATGAGATGCCTCATGGTGTGTCAATGGATTGGAAACCTGTGTGGATGACTACGGAAATAGTTTTTCCAATTTTTGATGTTGTTTAACAATATATTTAAGTTTGATATACACACAGGGTTATATTTGAGATGCTTCATGGTTTGGATTGGAAACCTGTGAGGATGACTTGTGGAAATAGTCTATATCAATTTGTGGAAACAGTTTATTAAGCCAGTAACATCAGGTGTCTTATCAAACCGTGCTAATTTTATTTTTATTTCCCTAACCTGACCAGCCTGTTTTTGAGAGGGGACACGATGAACCAATAAATCGCCACTCCCTGACCGGGAATCGATCTGGGGACCCTCTCCGCACATCAACTCACAGGCCCGCATAGGCAAGCCATGACTATCAGCTTCATGTTAATAGCGCAGTATACCGTGCTCACTATACTATATAGGCTCTGTCGATTGCATCATCGGAAATCCGTCCACGCATGCGCTGGGAGATAGTCTCTGCCGTGGTATTTTGTGGTATATAGTAGGGTTAGGGTTAACTAACCTCAATTTTATTTATTTCCCAAACTGTAGTATACATTTTTGCACCACTGTGTGAATACATCTATATGTGTATGCTAACTCTGTTCACTCGTTCAGTACATAGTTGAAATGCATGCATCAAAATAAAGAATCCCAGCTTTATCTGGGGGAATTAAAGATGAAATGTGATGTTATATCTTTTTGATTGTATATATTATTTACGAGTTCAAAATAAACACATTGAGAGTTTGATTTACATGCAGTGTTATGTTTGAAGTAGGTCGCATTAAAGAGATGGTTTGTTATTTTCTTGAGGTAATGTAGTATAAAGAACTGTTGTACAAATGTTGATTTATGTCACCATGTTAAGGGGTTCTGATACCCCTGAATTGAGTTTAATTTCAATTTAAAGTGGGAGAGTGTGGCCTAGCAGTTTGGGCGAGAGAAACCACCTGTTCGAATCCCAATTTAGAAAATGCTCTTACATGAGCAGTTCAGATTTAATTCTTACAATAGATTGCACAAGAAAGCGGTCGCGAAAGTAATCGAGACTAGTGGTTCGAGAACCACCTTGTTCCTATTCCTAGGACAATTTGATATATGACACAACTTTCATTCTAACTTGTTTTTCTGTTTCACGGATAGCCTCCAATTTTTTTTGAAATCGCGGACATAGCTTCCAAAATGACCCCTAATGTTTTTTAATCGCAGACAAAGCTTCAAAAAACACCCCTAATTTGGGGAAATCACGGACACAAATGTCAGTGAAATGTCCGCGGACATGGTACGTATACTCCCCCTTTCCCGCGATTTTTGGAACGATTATGCGTACCCAAATGCAAAGTTGACTGAAACCACCAGGCTTCCCATAATTTCTTAAATCCTGTATATCTGTTTCTGTGTCATATACAGATGTGACAGTTTTGTCAAAAATCATTAACTTTGATTTCAGCATATGATTTGGTATTTACAGAATTAATGTTTATTTATCGCAGTCGCATTATTTACAAGGAGAGGGCACTTATATCATGTTTTTGGATGAGTCCCATTTATCAATCACTCCATTTACTACACTAGAGGCATAACCTACTTCTGGCAACACTAGTGACCTGATTTAACCCTTAGATGCAGTCAAATGTGCACATTTTCCGTGGGGAAGCCACTAGTATACGAAGGTGGATATCATGCTCATGTATGCCTCTGAAAATGGACCCTAAACAAGTATTTCTTGCATGCGCCACAGACACCCTAAAAATGTTACCATTTTTCCTACCCTAAACAAGTTTTTTTTTTAAAAGCCACCTTAAACAAGTATTCAGCCATTTTTCATACCCTAAACAAGTATAAACATTTTGTTTGTTATTATACCTTACAGACCATCAATAAGTACATAAATTAAATTTTACTCAATAACGCTTGATATTAAGGAACAAGTGGATTCATGTATGGTACAGAATTGCTAACTAATAAAGACAAATCAAACATTCTCATTTATTTTTTCAATCATTAAATGTGAAATAATGACAAAATAATGTCATTATTACACGAATTTAGCAACAACAACAATACATTTGGCTTTGTGATAGTCAAACTCAGCTCGGACTAGAGTGTGGACCATTTTCAATGGTGGAATTTAATAGATCTTTTAAGAGAAAATATCGCAAATCTTGTTCGGTTTATAAAATGTTGACTTTTATGCAATTGAGCATAAATATATTATAATCCATCTGCCTCAATAAAAAAATCTGTGAAATTTGTGCACAGAATTTAAGATATAAAATCCTGAAGTTTTGTTCACTTTTTTACTCACCCTGTATGCTACACCAATGTAAATCTTGTTTCTGGATTCACACCACTAAAAAAATCCCCTATACCTACTTTGTAAAATGGACCATAATATACGCTATTTTCTCGCTTATAAAGCAACTGGTTTCTTCAACTGCATTTTGTATGAAGATCATGGTCTTGGCTTCCCTGCAAACAACAAAAATAAGTTTGGCCAAAAACACTACTTTGGAAGCATTTTTATATATTTCACTTTAGAGGAGTGTCATCCCGCCCAATTCAACAGATCTTTCATGGACTGTTCCATTATTTATTTAGTGGTGTGAATCCTTCTGTATAATTTACTTTACTTGGGTATTGCTTTGAAGCAGATAATTTGCACACCCGATCGTATATATTGGGGATCTACAGATGCTGAACCATAATTTCCAATCAAACATTGTAACCCCCCCCCCCCCCCCCACACCCCTACATACAATTTCAAAAAAATTGTCTGTGTCATTCTAATTTTCTCCCAGCATTTCTTTGTCTGCCAAGGTTTTTTTTTAATATTTCCATGTTTGAAATTGAGTTCATTCATAATAACTACATTTCTGTCCATATGGATTCAAATGTTGTATTTCATTGTTCATCATTTTGATATATTTCACTCCATTGACTCGTGACGCCACTCTGTCTGGGGTTGGTAAAATCGTGCCTATGCAAGGTGGTGGCATCTAATTGATGACCCAAATCCACGCAAAACTATGTAATAGGTTTATAGAGCAGGATGTGTTGATGCTGGGTGAGATATCAGTTTGAAAAATAAATTGCATCATGTCATGATATATAACCTATATCTGCTCTTTTAAAAGTGAAAAATGACATATGTGTGTCAGAATTTCCCAGAAGCATAGCTTTTAAAATTATTGTTTTTTGGACGTAACTTAAAATTTTGATTTAAAATTTGAAATTTGTTACCTATATTTTACAGCCAAATAAGCAAAAAAAATTGAAAACATGAAAGGTGTAACAAAAGTCAGCATCTATAAAGCTCAAAGGTTTTTAAAAAGAATGCAACAAAATGGTAGCATGTCAGTACCAAGAAAAACTTGCAGGTGCTAAGGATTTTCCCCGCTTTTTATTGAAATGTGAAAATCAACCGCAACTACAGAAAATTATTTTATAATTCAAATATTTTGACAAGATTTGACACTACAATAGCCTGAGTGCATACTTAATTATTAGTACCCAATTCGATTAAGATATTATGAGGTCTACCCATACCAAAAAGTGTAGGTGACTGATTCCAAGAGCAAACCTCTGCATTTCGTTCAACTACTAGAATAGATGATTAAACAGTAGCGCAAAATCTACGGAGTGTAATTAGAGTGAAATATGGATGCTAAAGATGGCCGTAGGGTGTATTTATCGGTGTCCTATTTACCATTGCCTCGTATATAGCATCATTAATGGACCTCTGAGGCACTAATTACGTACATGTCAGCCTTAAATCTTGTAGAAGAGGTGACGAGAAGTGTCTGGAACAACAGCTAATATTCCCTAATAGCACTATTAGCACAGTTATGAGGCGTATTATACACGCTACATTGCCTGATTTGTATAGGGGTTTACAAAGTATTGATATTAGAACTCTTGAGAACTACGCCCTGGTTTGTTACAAGGGGGTGGGGAAGGGGTTAAATTTGATTTGGTTAATGTTAAATCTAAAAGTCAACCATTATTTGGTTGGGGACATGCCGCAGGAAAATAATATGTTAAATCTTTAAGTCAACCTTTATTTAGTTGGGGACATGCTGCATGAAAATAAAATGTTAAATCTAAAAGTCAACCTTTGGATATACCACATTTCTAAAAGAAACTCAACATTTTCTGCCCTACACAATGTGATAAAATTGTAATGTTCCAATAAAAATAGCCATTTTTACTCCATGATTGGTCCAAAGAAGGTAAGAAATGTGCAGATGTTTTAACATACTTCTCTATTTAATGACGGGTATTCATAATATAGGTTAAGAGTTTTACGGGTTCGCCGTCGGACAAGTTCAAAACTGTCAATTTTTCGTCAGGATTAGCTATGACTGATGTGTTATCATTTTTATATTATCAGCCCAAATGATGATAATATATAGAGAAGTGGCAATCTCTTTGTCATGCTTAGAATAATTTAGTCCTGAAGAAGTCAGAGCTAATCCTGACGAAAGCTTGACAGTTTTGAACTTGTCCAACAGCAAACCTGTTAAACTCTTAACCTATGTTCCTTCTAATCTTGGAGAGCATGTTCCGTCCCCTGACCTCTTTATCTTGAGCCGTCTAATACCCTATCCTTCTGGGCGCACCACACCAAATAATTTCCCCATTGAAATATGTGTAAAAGTGCCATATTTCAAGACACCTTTTCTACCCTCCGGTTACATTTATGACATACTTGTCACCTATGACCATTTTCAGTAACATCTCAACTTTAATTTAAGCCTTGTTTCTTTAGGAGTTATCAAACTAAATTTTTCGCTACGGACCCGCACACAGCGCCCTCACTATTTCACGTTTTCTGGCATGCCTGTTCACCATTTAGGCAGGTGCTTACGCCACGGGCACTATTTAGGTCGATAAATGACAAAAATCATATTTTATCATTGTAGGTGCAACGGATAGGTTCCATTCGTTCATTTAAATACAAAAATACCATCCCCGGAGAATAACATTTCTTGAAAACCTCACATTTTCAAGATCAGTCTTCGTGCTTTTCCGAAACTACTACAGGATTACACGAATTGCGCATTGATTTGGTGCAGTGCTCCCTTCTATCTGGAGGAACTACACTGAGCCAAAAAAGAAACTTATAAAAAAAGAAACTTATACAATTTTAACAGATCACCAAATAATATTCTGTGCATGAAAATGTACCAAATTTGGATACAATATTACTGCAATGTATCGCTTCAAATGGCAGTCAATAACCAATTGTTTGCTTCAATGACACAAGAGAAATGTGCACTGCCTCTATGGTGATCTGTTAAAATTGTATAAGTTTCTTTTTTGGCTCAGTGTATATTAAAGCATCTTGTAGAGAAGAGGACCTGCTTCTTCAGACTATAAACAGCCATCTGCCAGATGGAATGGTAACAAATTCATTCCTCCGAGGAGAAAATCCACGGTAGAAAATAGGGGGCGCTGTCTTGTTTAAAGTATATGTTACCATGGTTACTAATGAAAGTTCTGATAGGATAATTGTGTCTTTCTTAGATGGTTGTGGGGGAACTTACCGCTTTCTTGAATTGAATATCTGGATAAAGCTCTTAAATCATAACTGTTATCGTGTATTATTATTTGATGTATTTTGAATTTAAGTTCCCTTGGTTATAACATTTAGCAATATGTCACAGCATTATAAGTAAGCCTTCAATAAAACTGTATCAAAGTATTTGTCTATTTCTTGGCTTATCTACTCCATGCCCTCAAAACACCTACCTACAACAAATGTATTTGTTATGATCATGATGGATAGTTTCCCTATAGGGGTAATGGGTTTCCAGTTAAAATGCACTCCAACTTCATTTTACAGCTGGCGGTAAAAGAGAAAATAAATACCAAATGTATGCCTTTCCTGTTTGCTATTGATAGAAGATGGCAATTCTAGACTACTTTCTATATACAAAGAAATGCAATTGCTTTTCTAACAACAACTAGATTTTATCAGGGATATCTACGGGGTGTAATGCACTTTATATTGTACGTTGAACTCATTGTTTGGTGGGTCGCGAAACTATCCCTAATATTGTATCGTACGTTGAACTCATTGTTTGGCGGGTCACGAAACTATCCCTAATATTGTATGGTAGAGCCCTGAGCAAACTGTGCCAGTGAATTGTTTTTGGCTGAAATCATTCATAAGTTAAAAGTTAAAATATCAGAAATCTGAGGTTACTGGTTCGAATCCTGCACCAGCCAAATTTCCTTTGCTCATTTGTTTAACAATAAAAATGTATATCTTTATTAGAAATACACACAAAATATCCACCATGCAACACAAGAATTTACCTCTGAATCATTGGCTATTTCCAGATAATTTTAAGCAATTATTATATGGCTGAAATGCAAAACCTTTTACCTTATTTCATATGCTTGAATAGTTTCAATTAGGCTACAGGTCTGGTATTTACAAGCAGAAGTACTGTCCAAGAATAACCATGTGACACCCATTTGTAGTCCATGTGGTACCCAAGAATATGTCCATGTGTGCAGTGCATGTGGTACCCATATTCAATGCATGTGGTACCCATGGCCAACTCATGTGGTACATATTTGTAGCACACCTGATACCCATTAACCTTAACTTAACTATCTCCAATCATGTGCGAACAGTTTTCGATATCAACCGAGTCTATATAGGGAGCGCAGTATACTCGGATGAGTAGCTGAGAGCCGTGGCTTGCCTATGGGGCCCTGGGTTTTTGGTCTGGAGGGTCACCGGTTCGATCCTGGGTCGGGGATCAGTGATTTATTTATTTATTTCTCTTTCAAAATTGCGATTCCGGTTAAAAACCTGGTTTGGGGTTTAGGGTTAAGGAACTTAAAATAACCAAAAGGCTTTTATAACATGACCCCTTTTCATTCCAGCCAGCATTACAAGCTGACATACCGCATCTTTAGAATTATAAGTTTAAAATACACATCCTGATGCAAAATTCTCCTCCGATATACATGTCATGGAAATTGACATTCAATTGCTTTACAATACATCTTACTTTCTTATCACAAGCTGATGTCTATTATTAAAATACTATAATTTGTATGTAAAAACAAGGTACTGATAGATAGATCAATCACATATGCACTCCTCAAGATCACATCTTGAGAGAAAAGTACATCCTGTAATAGTTTGTATACCAATACAGTACAATGCCTCACAACCTGTACTTTTTTTTAAAAGGGGAGTAAATAGTAAGATGATAAATGTGATTGTAAATACGTACATTATTAGATGACAATCTATGAAATGCTGACATTAGCAAATACTTTTTTCATCGATCTACGTTTGGGGGGGAAAAGTGCAAGCTTACATACAGCAAAGTACAAGCTGAACGTAAGTGTGAGGAGGGGAGGGATTCATTGTGGTTCATGTGGAGGTTAGGCGATGATGAAGAGTACATCTACCTGAGTCTTAGCAGTCTCGTTTGCTGAAGGAAAGATGGGGATGCTCACAGATATTTACATTTCATTTTAACACTTTCCACGCGGCTATTGGTTTTACCAAAATACAAAACAAATTTCTCAGAAACCTTTCCCAACTTTCAAGTTCAATCTCAATGATTACTGAACCAATAACGGGCATGTTTGTACTTATTTCTCATGGTGATTCCAAATATGGTAATGTAATTCAATAGTGTTGACATTTTTGAAACATTTTGTGAAATTTTGGAATGTCGTCTGCAGACGCCTGCCGCGTGGAAAGTATTAACTACTCATCTACTGAATACTGATATTCATTATACGAACAAACGTGGGAGGAGCAGGGTTTGAAGGCTGCCATGTTTACATGCATGTGATTATAGGGAAGTCAGCCTAGGGAGAAAGGTTAATTAATCTTGCAAGAACTTACCCTCAAAGAACAGTGCTGAAATTAGACTATCTAGGGTATTGACATTGCAATCAAAACTTGCTATGTAAGCCCAAAATCAGCCCTGTAGCTGAGAACTGTATTACAATTTTTGAATGAAAAGGGGTGGCAATTTTAGAAAACAAGAACATTATGTTTTCAGTCATTTTTGGACTTTTGCATTGGCTGCATAAACTGATCCGATTGGGTTGGGGGTTAGTGCTTACAAAAAAAGAGTAGAAGTTGTGTAGTATAGTATGTGTAAAAATGTGTATGATTTTATCCATGGTTGTGAGCTTGCTACTGTCTTATTTGTTATTTGGGCTGAATTTGGTACCCATGTTATTTGCAATAAGGCCATAGTTTGTTCCTCCGTATTGAATCTACGCAGAATTACCCATGATACCTTGCATGTACCTCAAGAAACTCAATCAGATTGAAAGAGAGTTAAATTTGATCCAATATCTTATGTATTTATGCATTACCGTTTGCTCTAATCCAGCTTGATGCGAGATATTCAATCTTCAACAAACAATGATATATTGGTGCGAGTAACCTTTAAAGGCATATTATGTGATATTTTCCAGAGAGCGCCCTCTATTCATTATTTTTTTTAGAAAGTAGATTTTCTTGCAGATTTACATTTCTGATCATAAATCATACATACATTCCAAGTTACAGAGCGATACGATTCCTAATTACCTCAAAATCATGGTTTTAGAGTGAATTTAGGGTGAAAAATATAAACTGTCGGAAATCCGACAGTTTATTTTCACTCTAAAATCATGATTTTGAAGTAATTAAGAATCGTATCGCCCTGTTACTTGGAATGTATGTACGATTTATGATCAGAAATGTAAATCTGCAAGAAAATCTTCTTTCAATTTTTTTTTTATGTTGAGGGCGTTCCCTGGAAAGATCACATAATATACCTTTAATAAACCACCACTTTATATACTAAAACCTGTCAAATTTCATGAATGTGTTCTTGAATCTGTGATGATGGGAGATATATTCCATGTGAATAAAACCTCCATGTGATATGATATGCTTGGGGCAGGCAAAAAAACATTCATGCACTATGTCTCTCGTAATATTTTACGGGGATGTTTTTATTAAATCATCAAGATGTATTGCTTTCCAATGTTATACCGCTTGCAAGGTTCTACAGCATCTTCCAGAATAACTGCTTCACATGGAGTTGGTTTTTTATTTATTCGTTGTTGCTCTCGTTATTTGGTACACTTACAAGTTTGTGGATGTTTGGTAATCAAAAAGTTATCAACTATCTTGTTGGAAGACTTCCTTCTTAAGTATACTCTGTGTCACCTTATGTTGATGGTGACAAATGTGAGTGGTCTATAGTGTGTCCAGTTCCAAAATTGGCGAAGACACCTTACGGCATAAAAATGAATACAGAAGGACACGGGGGCGCGTGAAGGCAACTCGCGCACTGTGCATCATATACGTGACAGCAGCAAATGAATACAGAAGTATGTGGGCGCGCATGAAGGTAACTCGCACACTTTGCACCGTGTGTGTATTATGTGATGAAGCTACAAATCGAGAGTTTAAAAACACGCAAAACAGTTCAAAATCAGCATAGCGTGAACAATTACAACTTTTACAGTATTGTATCATATTATCACAGCTTAACTCCAATGTAAAGGCGTTTGCACCTTGCAATCAAAAAATACTGTCAGCCCTAATGCAAAAATGCTGTGCCTATGACTAGAATACGCGCTGATTTCACCTCACAATGTAAAGTGACAAAGATTCATTTTATGTAAATTGAATATGAAAAAGTGACTGAACTTTAGAAACTGTGATATATAACTGTCACTGGATATATGCTACCATTTGACATATTTATAAAATTATGCCCAATTATTATGATTTTCCATGCCGTAATTGATGTAGGTACTCTTAAAAGTCATATTGTATTGTGTTGATTTTACTCCTAGAGTGTTACTTCAGTGACCGATTTTGAAGTGATAAAAGAAATTATGGAATTTAGATATCAACTTTAATCAATTCTTTGTCTTTTATTTTGCAACAGTGTCGCGCATTACAGAAACGTTTGACCATTGCAGAGAAGGCTAAAGACAAACATCTAGAAGGCTTACAGAACGCTCATCAAAGTATTACACAACTCAAGGTAAGATTTGATACCACATTGACATCATCACATGGGTACTGTTCATGTGCTGCTACATAGGTAATACATGCACAGTTCATGTGCTACCACATGCGTACCACTTAAACTGTTCATGTGCTACCGCATGGGTACCACATGCACTGTTCAAGTGCTACCACATGGGTAACACATGCACCGTTCATGTGCTACTGCATGGGTACCACAAGCACTGTTCATGTGCTACCACATGCACTGTTCATGTGCTACCACATGGGTACCATACGCACTGTTCATGTGCTACCGCATGGGTACCACACACACTGTTCATGTGCTACCACATGCATACCACATGCACTGTTCATGTGCTACCTCATGGGTACCACATGCACTGTTCATGTGCTACCACATGCATACCACATGCACTGTTCATGTGCTATCACATGGGTACCACAGCATTATTCATGTGCTACCACATGGGTACCACATTTTCTTAGCAGAAATTGTTTTGACACCTGTCCAATATAACAATTTAGGTAAAGTAAAGATTTGACAGCCCACCGAACTGGGTAAAGATTTGACAGCCCACCGAACTGGGTAATAACGGTTATTAACTATGTAGCTGAGTGGAACGGACTACAAACAGGATTTACGCCTGACCTATTCTTCTGCATTCAATTGAGTTTGTGAATGATGTCCCATGCATAGAATGAATTGTGCTATCAAAAAACATGTCATGAAACAGGTGTATCTTCTTTTTGAACATCATTAACACAGTGTAATATTCCAAACAAGATGGCTACTAATCCAATACACAGATAACCTTTAGGCGACAAAAAAACAAAACCCTGTTCTACGGGCAAACGGACCTCTCATGATGGGTCGATCGGTCGGGTGGTTTGTTTTTGTTTTTTGTACTTTTTCCGCTTGAAAAATGACCGTAAAAAGCAAACAAATCTGTCAAAACAATTGCCGTATTTTGAAAAGCCCAACAAAATATTTGGGTCAGTATTCATTTGCATTGGAACATTTTTTTCCACCGATTTCTAAAAAAATGGGTCAGTCAGGCCTGTAGAACAGGGTTTTTCTTTCATCGCCTTACTGAGACTTTTTTATATTAAAATGATGATCACACAGTGTGGACTATTTTATACAAAAGTGGACTTTTTGGGAGTGGTTGATGCCCTACTCCCTCCCTGTAGAGATTTGTGCCTTGCTTTGCTTCCTCCGTTCAATCACTGTAAAACACTAAAAATGTGTGGGTACTTTATTTCGCAAATTATCAAAAGCCAACATTTTTGGGAGGATTTAATTTCGCGATTACAAAATTTGATTCTGATTTTAAGCTTTTACCATGGTTCACCAACCTATACTGTAAAAGCCAAGAAGTTATATAATGCTATTGAATTGCTTCTCTATGGAAATGTGATAAAAAGAGAGACAAAAGATTGCTTTAAAATATTAAATGTGATGTTAATAGAACAAGCCAGAGAAGGACCCATTTAATATTCTAGTTGGGGAAAGCCCCACTTAATAATTAGAATGTCTTGTTTATTCCAGCAAAGGAGCTGAGTATATAGTAGGTAATATATAGAGCTTGACATTTTTAAATGGAGGCCATCAACTTTAATAAAATTATTCATCTATTTTGCATCTATATAACGGTGAAATTTAATATACACTACAAAGCTCGATTTCCTGATTGATAATGCCTGTAAAAGTCAAATGTAATATCATGTACAACACACCGTTTCCTGATTTGTTTAATTGCCGACAACAAGCGCTACATATAGGCCATGCCAGCTTCGACTAGGCTTCCTACTGAAATCCAATCTATGGCATGAGTTTATTCATTATGACAACAAATTTATTGTTTGTAGAAACAGTAAAAGAAAGGCAACCTAGATTTGGTCATTTTATCGGGTATGCATTTTGAAAGTGGGTCAGCCATTTAGATAGGAGATATCGTTCAGATAATATGGGATTTTGAGTGAGCCAGGGGGGGGGGGGGGGGGCATGGTGATTATGAATATGATGGACACAACACGTTTGGGAAGTAGGAATGAGATCATCATAAGCCTTGCACTAGACTTGTGCCTCCTCAATAGCCCAAAACTATGGTCCTCTAAACCTTGGTAGCGAATCTTGCTGCGCTCGCTGCTTGGTACTAGAGCTACATAGGGCCTGTTCAGACGATCACTAGTCTCGAGACTAGTTAGTCTCGAGCTTAAGCTACCACTTATCCAGAGTGCCTGTCCAGACAACAGTTTTAGACTTGAGTCTAGCAATACCACTGTGGTAGCTTTGAGATTAACTCACGGTCAAATGATTCTCCAATTGCCAGAAATAATGCATTCAGCCTTTCAAGCCTCCAAAGAAGCGGGCACCCAGGAGTTTTTTACCCAATGGATGCCAAGTTTTGGCTTCTGGTGTTTTCCCAATTTTGTGCATTAAAGTATATGACCAGGGGCTATTTTTGTCAAAAAAGTAGCTCCTGGTCCATGCACACTTATTTGGAGGCTTGAACCCTTAGTGCTAAGTCATGGCGCGCTTATTTGGATACCTCGGTTAAAAGGTAAATAAACGGAGTAATTCTGTTATACCCGTTCACAGAGGTATTAATAGTGCATGATTTTTAAGAACGACGCATACACCGATGTTGGTGTGTAGGGTATAACAGAATTATGCCAAATAAACATGGTGAGGGCCTGATCGAGAGACCCATTGGTTTCAACGTAAATTCACAATTTGTTGTGAAATACATGGTCGAATAGTTCAATGATATTTTGGACCTTTCTTCAGTGCCTGTATTTTTTTAATCTCACTATCAAGAGCATAAAGATGAAAGGAAACATGGTTATTGCCGATGCTTTGGAACCAGACTGTTAATTTTAACGAAATCAATTGTATTCAAAATTAGGAATGCGCAATGCAGGGGGTAACTTTCATGCTGCCGTTAGTCAATTTGGTATTTTCCTGTCAACAAACAGACGGCAAAGGCGTCACAAATGCAATATAATTGCAAGATTCGTGAAATAGGCCTAGAATAGAATTTCATGACGATGAATGTGTGCGATCTCTGTGTGACACTGCCCGAAGTAATTTCTTGCTACCGCTGTAAACATTGTGCATGACACGGATGCACATTTTCATTTCACGCGAATATCTTGGTCACAGGTCAAAAATCCCACCTCTTGGTTATCGTGGTTGAAGGATTCACACGGCAGACACACTCTAGGCTATTAGTCTCGGTTAGTGCTTCGGGACTAGCTAGATTTCTTAGGGTTAAAATTCCAGCTTTAGACTCGAGGTTAGTTAACCATGACATGATTCACACGGCCGTTAATCAGTCTCGAGACTAGCTAGTCTGTAGCTTAGCGCCCATCTTCTGAATGCTCCTGTAATCAGGTGAGGGGGCATGAAGGGATGCGCTTGTCCGGGGGGGGGGGGTACTTTCACCAAAGTGGTACGTGGATGTGCCTGCCGGACTTTGAAAATTTAACTTTCTCTATACCTATAGAGACTTTCTCTATACCAATTTCCCACCCATCAATATACCAATTTTGTTAGAAAAGCACCCAATTTTGCACAAATTGGGTGCTTTTTACAAAAAAAATCCTCAAAATACACCCAATTTATGCCAATTGAGCGCTTTGGTCTGTGATGGAAACACCCCATCGCTAT
Source organism: Ophiura sarsii (assembly GCA_035610835.1). Classification (NCBI taxonomy): domain Eukaryota; kingdom Metazoa; phylum Echinodermata; class Ophiuroidea; order Amphilepidida; family Ophiuridae; genus Ophiura; species Ophiura sarsii. The sequence goes on from CM069441.1 coordinate 53,028,948, forward strand.
ACCAATTTTTGCGGAAAAGCACCTCAAAAGGCAGGCATACGTATACCATATCAATGTATCAATCGTTAACTTAGACATACAGGGGGAGGGGGAATCAAGAAAGAAAAAATCACCATAAAAGGGGGGGGGGGGGGTCAAGACAAAAATTAACAGTGTTTGGGGGATCAAGAAAAAAAATATGTCCGAGGCTCAAAAATTTCCAACCCCCCCCCCCCACCAAAGTATTTATGAACACTCCCTTACAATCTTTTATGAGGAAAATGTACCCACTGAAGCAAAGCACCACACTTAACCATTTATCCACCCCTACCCTGATACTAATTGGAGGTAATTGACTGTTACCATCCAAACATTTGGTTCGTCAAGTGAACAATAATAATCATAGATGTAAAAGACAGTCTCCAAAGTTGACTATAAATATACACCTTATTGACTGTCACCTTTTTCACAAGCTTACAAGTTCACATTTATTACTAAGTATATTATTGTGTCATAGCACACACACACGTATGACCCAAATGGTAAATCCTTGTTGTAATAAAACCAATCTCTCTTTCCGATACCAATCTAGACTGTTTTTACTTAGTTCAATTTTTTACTTGTTTGTAGAGAAATCATTTTTGATTACCCTCAGCCTAAAACAGTTCCAAATTTTGCACTTTATAAAAGCATCCTGTATCGTCATGATTGGTTACTGATCAGTGATCGCAATGTGACAAATTTACTTTGCATAATATGCAAGTAGCTGCATATCCTACCTACATAATTTCCACCAAATTGAACTAGTCCATTTTAACGGTGGGGGGGGGGGGGGGGGGGGGGGAGGTAACAAGATACATGCCTGCATTTTAAGTTCTAATTAAACGTTCAAGAAACCAAACTTTAATCCGTAATGAAAATGTATATCATTTGTATTAATGAGGCTATAATGCGGACTAAGTCTTGGATTGCGATGAAGATTTAAACAATTGAATTATTTATTTCAATTAAATGGATCAATCTACCCTCAGGTACTGTGCAAGTGCTCTTTTGATTGGAGAAAGTAAAGTGCTGCCACTTTTGCTTAATCGGAAAATGATCATGAAATACCTAAGAGAAATCATGTTTGTCTGGATTATAGGCTACATGCCATGCATGAGGTGTTTTTCCATATTAATTCATGCTGTGATCACGTAAATTCAAAAATCAAATCAAATTCATTTTTATGACATTTTCAATGTTTTTGGTTTTATTTAGCATGCACATTTGTATTTAATAAGGTTGATATAGATTCCCAGTCTCGACATGCTGGGAATACAAGAATATGAAATGAAAATGAAATTGCCAGAAGTATTTCATAGCAAATGTATTCTGTGCAGTGCTGTAAGAGTTAACAGTTTCCACGCGGCTAATAGTTTTACCATATTCAAAACAGATTTGTCAGAAACCTTTCCCAATTTTCAAAGTCTATCTCAAGAATTACGGAACCAATACTAGGCATGTTTGTACTTATTTCAATGCATTTCTCGTGGTGATTCCAAATATGGTAATTAATTTCAATAATGTTGACATTTTTGAATCATTTGGGGAATTTTGGAATGGCGTCTGCAGCTGCCTGCCGAGTGGAAAGTGTTAAGATTGTTCCATGGTGTATAGAAAGTCTCCTCATCCGTCTTTGTCTTGATCTAGTTGAAACCTGTCATGCTCTCATTCATTCTAACACTTTTACCTCTCACTCTCTGAGACATTAACAACTGGAATACTAAACAGAAAGTCAGCCAAGCACATCAACCACACACCGCAGACGTCTTTCTCCGTGCTCGATGTATCCATTTTTTGCCCCTCCCATCAACCTCGAAGCGTCCGCCTTGATTTCCGCCGCAACCTATTTGGCCTATTTACCCTAATTTTGCTGTATGCCAAACCGATACGTACGCATAAATAGTGAGACAAAGGGCTTGTGAGCTCGTTGCGGCAACGGCCGTGTCCTGGAAATCTAGATCCATTCCTCACCTGACCCATTTCCAACTCCGTCCTCCGTTTTAAAACGAGGGCAATTGACTATACGGGATAAACCTGTGCTAGATCCTAAGTCACATGGCACGCTAAATGGAGAACGGTATTAATTGACCCTCATAAAGTGCGTTATAATACATCTTTGGTTGTCTGTAGGCTAATCAGAAACTTAACACCTGTGTACAATCTGGACGGCCAGCCATCCATCCACCATGGGTCTCAAAACTATTTGACCCGGTTAATACCCGCCTAAGGGGATGAATTTAAATAGGTTTAGGTTAAAAAAAGAAGGACGGAAACAAACCGAAATTGGGTTGAGGGTATGGTATGTATGCCGTCCAGCAAAGCAGTAAAGTCTGCTATCAGTGTAGATTGGTGGTATATGCATTTCATTTCACATCATATTTAGGTTAACCCCCTGAGAACTACCGGCCGATTGGTTAAAAAGATGGATACATCATTTATTGCACCAATGAGAGACATTGTTAGATTAATTGTATCCCTGATAAAGATCGGAGGGAAACATTTTACAAGCTGCATTTGTATTGGATATTCATACGAGTACATCTTGTAATTAACCAATCAGAACCACTGTAAGATAGACAGGTAGACCCCAGGGGGTTAATATTCTGGTGATGGATGCAGATTGTAAGAGCAGCTCCCGGTTCTATTACTCAAAGTGCATCATCACCTTATGATAGTAAGGCGATAAGGAGTATACACGGTCACATGTCGCGACGTCGCCGCCCTCATTCCAGATATCGTGAAACAAGGGCTCAAAGAGCCAGACACCTGGGCCAATTATTGGCCATTAACATCTTAGCATCTGCGATTGCCATGCATCCCGGGTATCCACCCCTTTAAAGCAAAGTACATCCCCAATGCCATGTGTGTCAAGTGTCCCTCCCGGGTACGCTGCCTGTGCGACTTAACACGGGCTGTCAGACCACTTTACCTATCACGTTTCACATTCAAAACCGTTCCATGACCAGTTACATTTTGATAATCAGTGCATGAAGGAATGAGGAGGGAATCAAAAAGAGGCCAAGTGTTGAGACTTTTTGCTGTTTACTAAAAACTAATCCTTTATGAATTGGTGTTTCTAGATCAGACCAATGCATGTATGTTTTTTATTGGTTGAAGTATTACATTAAAAGCTGTATTCAAATTTAATGATTGCATATGTTATGCTTGTTAATAATGGTCTTGATATTCTAGGTTAATCTTGATCTGACAAAAACTTTTAAATTGGGTAAATGAGTTAAACAGATAGAGAGGAAGTCAAATTTATTTTAACTTATGGATGCTTCCATTTGTATTTGTAGGGGAGATCAATAAATGGGAATCAATATTACTTGATGTATAATTTTCATGATTGTAACAAGACACCAGTTGAAAATGTTGTAAATATCACAGTAGAGTGAGATAGGAAATAGAATCCTATTGGAGAGAGACAATACAATAATTGCATAACAAGCAGTATTTTCAAGAAATAATAGGTGTTTTTTTCAGTTTGTGAATATTTCATGGCACAAAAATATTGTGCTTTATTGATTTTCTATAAATGGGTCAAAGGTGCCAATTTTAACTCTGGCTGTGCACATCCTGTTTGGAATCTCTTACCTTCATAATTAATAGAATGTGCTTGTGGATTTAATTGCTGTGTAAGTTAGTTGCTTGGTGGAAGAGTTCATTAATTTGAAAGGTAGTGCTCAGTAATATGCTCCGTAGCTCTTCCTATAGAGGAATGGACTGTGCCACCTATTACCATGCTATAACTGAATCACTATTAGTATTACTATTTTACTATTAGTATTGATAGTTCATTAACCCTATTACCCTAACCCTACCATATTATTAGTTATCCCCTGTTTGTTCATGCAATACGAAAAGTTATTAATGTTTTTTGTATTGCATGAGAACAAACATGTCAGGGGATAACTAATTTATCATTCATTGGACAACGAAACAAAAACCCTGTTCTATAGAGGAAGGTGCGATATTGGCTTATTAGCGCATTAGCGCAATTTTGCAAATGTCGCTAATTGCACCAAGTTAGCGTGTAAGATCAATGTAAATTAGCGATAATTGCAGTGCTAGTACAAATGTGCGCTAATGCGCTAAAAACACATTAGTTTTTAGCGCAATTAGCGCGATATCCCGTGTTCCTAGCGTTGTACGCGCTAAAGTGCAATTTCTGAAGATGAACCAAGTCTATAGGAGTCGCGCAATTAGCGCTAATAGCGCTAATAGCGCTAATTGCACTTGATTAGCGTTGTAATCGCTAAAGTGCAATTTCTGAGGATGAACCAAGTCTAGGAGTCGCGCAATTAGCGCTAATAGCGCTAATAGCGCTAATTGCACTTGATTAGCGGTCTTGCGCTAATAACGCTAATTGCACTTGGTTAGCACTCTGCCGCAATTAGCGCAATTAGCGCGATATCCCGTGTTCCTAGCGTTGTACGCGCTAAAGTGCAATTTCTGAAGATGAACCAAGTCTATAGGAGTCGCGCAATTAGCGCTAATAGCGCTAATTGCACTTGATTAGCGTTGTAATCGCTAAAGTGCAATTTCTGAGGATGAACCAAGTCTAGGAGTCGCGCAATTAGCGCTAATAGCGCTAATTGCACTTGATTAGCGGTCTTGCGCTAATAACGCTAATTGCACTTGGTTAGCACTCTGCCGCAATTAGCGCGATATCCCGTGTTCCTAGCGTTGTAATCGCTAAAGTGCAATTTCTGAAGATGAACCAAGTCTATAGGAGTCGCGCAATTAGCGCTAATAGCGCTAATAGCGCTAATTGCACTTGATTAGCGTTGTAATCGCTAAAGTGCAATTTCTGAGGATGAACCAAGTCTAGGAGTCGCGCAATTAGCGCTAATAGCGCTAATTGCACTTGATTAGCGGTCTTGCGCTAATAACGCTAATTGCACTTGGTTAGCACTCTGCCGCAATTAGCGCAATTAGCGCGATATCCCGTGTTCCTAGCGTTGTAATCGCTAAAGTGCAATTTCTGAAGATGAACCAAGTCTAGAAGTCGCGCAATTAGCGCTAATAGCGTTAATTGCACTTGATTAGCGGTCTTGCGCTAATAACGCTAATTGTACTTGATTGGCACTTTGATGTGATTCGTGTGTCCTCCGGAACCCTGCGGGGCTCTATATAAACATGCTCCGTTAACACAACCTTTTTAGAGACACCCTGTATAATTATGATTTGCTTTAGTGAAAAAATAATGCATAATAGAGTTTTTAGCACTTACTTGCAAAATTAGCGATAATAGCGTTTTTAGCACCACCGATGCAATTAGCGCTATTAGCGCTATTAGCGCTCATGATGCAATTAGCGCTATTAGCGCTAATTGCGCGATGGCATACCTCAATTTTTTTGAAAATTTATTTGATATCGTATAATAGCGTTTTTAGCACTTACTTGCAAAATTAGCGATAATAGCGTTTTTAGCACCACCGACGCTAATTTCGCTAATAAACACAGATGCTAACTCCCCGCGCTAAAGCGCTAAAAAGCCAATCCCGCACCTTCTACGTTCTATACCGGCAACATACCTCTCAGGTACATTAGGGTCTGTCAGTCAGGCGTTTTGTTTGTTGTTGTTTTTCAAAAAAAATTAGGAAATAGTGAATTTTCAATAATTTTTCAAAATGTGAAAAATAACCAACAACAACAAAATCATTTTTTGTCCAAAAATGCTCACAAATTTTTTCTAGAATTTTCATTGTTTTTCTCCAAAATTTGGAAGAAAAAAAAAATCCTCAAAAATGTCCAAAAATTTGAAGAAGAAAAAAATCCTCAAAATGTCCAAAATTTTGAACAATTTTGACTATACATGTACATCAATTTCAAATACATGAGCGTATCAAAATTAAATGTGAGACAGTAAACACTGAATAGGACTACCGTATTATCCCTATTAAGAGCTCATGCTCTTATAAGCGCCCACCCCTCTTTTTCCCAATGACTACCAAAAAGTAACACCTAATAAGCGCCCATCTTTTTAGCCACTGCAGCTCAAAATAAAGCATGAAAGTAGCGTCCGAAAGTCGGGCATCAACAACATGTTGGCGATCCAGGTATCAGCGGGCTGTGCACATTTTCCACCAAAAATGTGCATCAAAATTCGGAAACAATTGACAGTTTCCACGATAAACAACTTTAAAAAAAGTAACTTAATAAGCGCCCATCCGAAATGACTTTGCTAAGAGCCCTGGGCGCTTAATAGGGATAATACGGTACCCTAACGTAAAAAGGTGCAAACAGTAACAACATATTGGTGTGTCGATTTTTCTCTTAATTTGCTATATAAAAACAGAATACACTCATTAACCCTAACCTACTACACCACACGGCAACAGATTCTTTTTCCGACCCCCAAAATTCACCAGAAATGTCCCCCGATCCCCCCGGATTTGAACCCCGGACCTCCTGCACCAAAGCCCAGCTGCCAATCCACTACACCACGGCTCCACTACACCTCGGCTCAGTATATTCGCCTCGTTATATATGGGTCCATTTTGGAGCCCAAAAACGTGCACGCGGGGTTATAAAAACAGGCTGGCCGTGTTGTTGCCGTGTGTAGTAGGGTTAGGGTTATAGGTCAATAAATGCGTATGTGCTGTCTCAAGAGAAATATTTTAGTTCCTGCTTTCTTTCCCATTGGTTTGTAACCACTAAGAGTGTTTGAAAACCCAAACATTTGATACAATTCTAAAGATGTCTTGAAATTGTTATAATTCACCTGAAAATCACCTGAAGATTGACTTAACAGGTACGTCCCTGCAATCCGGCACAATGTATATATTTGATACTGTAATCTGGCACAATGTACAGTATATTTGATACTATAAATTGGTTGTTTGAGATTCCAAATGATTCTATGGGCAGGTATTGCGCAATAAGAAAAGTCAGACCAGATTTTATTAAATTCATTAACCTCTCCAGAATATTAGAAACTGTATGGGAACACATTTCAAAAACACCGAACCCCAGTGTTTTAAAATGTTGAGGGCGCTTCTCTCTACCAAATGACTTAGTGTGCCTTAACCCTAACACCAAAATCTCACTCCCAAGCCTATCTCCTGCATTGACGGTTAACGATGACTTAATCAACCGAGCCTATAGTGAGCGCAGTATACTGCACAAATGTGAAGCTGATAGCCATGGCTTGCTGATGCGGGGCAACAGGGTACACTCTGCATAATTTGCAATGCGAGCTTATGCCAAAATCCCGTACTAACGCTTGGATTACTTTTGCGTGTGGAGAGATCCAAAACGGCATATTTCTCACCTATTTGGAACTGATTAAACTATGTATGATGTATCCTATTAAGATGGCAACCTAACCCCTTCATTACGCGTCATCCCTTTTCATACGATGTTATCCGGACACAAGCGTTTGTTTTTCATTACGCTGATTATACTCAGCACCTGCTTTTAACAAACATTTGTGTTACCTATATCCGTTAGGGTTTTCCAACATCAATTTCAGTTTGTCAGGATTTTCCTGTTTGCTAAAAATAGTCTGTAGTAAAGGTGGAAAAGGTTTCTCTCCGCTTTTCTCACATGGGGAGGGGGGCACCCACTCGACCTTTTTATTGATGGGGATGTGTAGCGCCGAAAGAGACAGCTAGAGGGTGCAATGGTACTCTACAAACTGCTTTTTTTGTGTTCAAATGGGGGTCTTGTGAACTGATTTACAATTCAAAAAAATTATGAGGTGTTTTTTTCAAATAACAGCCAAAAATGAAAAACAATTGACCAAAATAATGGAACAAAAAGTGCAAAATGGACACTATTAGACAGTTTGGCTGAGATGTGAAAGTGTACCCTAGAGAACTTAAAAAGAGAGTCTTAACACTTTCCACGCAGCAGGTATGTGCAGACGACAGTTTATAAATTTCACAAAATGATTCAAGAATGGCAAAATTATGAATTTCATCACCATATTTGGAATCACCATGAGGATTGCATTGAATTAAGTATAGTAGTTCTTGAGATAAGACTTTGAAAGTTAGGAAAGGTTTCTGAAAAATCTTTTTTGTATATGGTAACTAATACTATAGCCATGTGGAAAGTGTTAACCGCCGCACATCCCCAACAAACTTTCAATGTGAGTCCCCCACCCCCCACCCCGCCCCCACCGAGCTTGTCACATGTATCGCTTTTTCAGCTTTTGAGTTGCTTTACCAAATATTTGAAATCACCATTAAACTTCTAAGAAGAAAAAATACTTGTTGTTACATCATCTTGTATCAATTTTTTCTTCTTCTGGGAAATGATACATGTCTAAATGATATTAAAAAGTGTGTCCCAGAAAGAAAGTCCTGAAAGCAGTTTTGTTGGTGTTTTTGTTTTTTTGGTTGTTGTTGTTGTTTAGTTTTGGTTGAGGGTGGGGGTGTCCACACACACAAAATCTGTGAATGTGAATTGAGGATTTATAGTGAAACTTTTGTCCACATTTTTGCCACATACAGATAGTTGTAAATTGTCTTATATTTTGCATACCATATGAAACACTTTTGTAGCTGAATTTGCGCTTCATAAAAAAATGTTAACCCAAATCCCAGTTTAGGGTTTTTAACCGGGATCACAATTTTGGAAGAGAAAACACCAACTAAATCGCCATGGACCGGCCGGGAATCGATCTGGGGACTCTCCGGACATCGGCCCGTTGTCCCACCCACTAAGCCACGACCCTCAGCTACTCGCTCACGCAGTATACCGCGCTCACTATATAGGCTTGTTTGATTAACCTGAAAACCGTTCGCACATGCGCTTGGAGATAGGCTCAGAAGTAGTTTGTTAGTACTCAGGGGGAGGGGGTTGGGTAGGGTTAAAACAGAAATTGCAATCAACCCTAGCGAACTACTCCCAGAAAAAGTAATTGCGGACAAACAAATATTTTATTTATTTAGCTTGCATGTTGGCCTATTTCAACTTAGAGATTTGGGCGGCGGAATCGCATGTATATTGTCCCAATAACACTAATGTAATTACATGAACTGGATATCAGCAATGTAAAAGTTCATTGTTATAATGGAGATTATATGTAGACACCTCATGTGTTAAACTCGTCATAACATCATTGCGCAAATTGAGGAAACAACTACAAATTGTAAATGTAGGTTATGTTATTGTGACCTTGACTTTGAACATAATGTAGGCCATAATACAAGGGAAACCCAAATTCATTGCAGATTTTCATCAACACATAATGTGAACATTTCGTTTGAATTTAATGTTAAGTTCACAGTTAAGGTCAAATCCAATCAATAAAATTGAAGCAGGAAAGACCCCGGGGATATTTGGCCTAAATAATAATCATCTGGTTCTTTTTTTCTAGAAACACCTGTTTATCACACATAAGTCCCTCTAGGGTTCTTTGCTGGAGTGTTGACTATATCCTATTGAGCTCAGGCGTATGGTTTAAACCCCCTAGGGGTTCTGTTTCACTAGGACAATTCTCAATAGGGCATGTATAGTGTTAATAGATAGGGCCAGGGAGGGCAAACATTCATGGAAGGGTTTCCCCCAGTGTCTCTGTTGTGATCTGGAAGGCCAGATCTTGGTGGTAGATGGTAGAGTCCTGCTGGCATAGGACAATTGGCTATGTCTGATCTGAGTCATTTGGCGTTGGATGGATGGACAAGCGGTCTTCCACGCTTGTCGCACACGCCGGGTAATTAATAGTAGAGTTGATAACAGGAAATGGGGATGTATCCTGGCGAGTTCGCTGGCAGTAGGCTACGATGATCATCACAGAGACAAGGTACATGTACTTTGAGATAGGGGCAGGAGTACTTTCAGTTGTCACAGTACTTTGCCACCGAGATGCGCTGCACTTTTACAGCTGTGAACCTTCTTCGCACTTTCTTTGTTGCGTGTCAACCTGTCCATAGCGGAGACTGGCGTCAACCTGGGTCTCAAATAGGTCATGCAGTTAGGAATCCTTTTGTCCTCAAATGACCTGACTTGCCAACTCAATAGAACACTTCCTGCTTTATGCCTTTAAACCCTAATATGGCTAGTGTTGTATTCCACTTATCTTAAGACTATCCCATTCCATTCCACCAATGTTCCGCACTATTAGGTGGTTAACACTTTCCACACGGCAGACAACAATTCAAAAGTTCACAAAATGTGTAAAAAATGTCACAATTATTGAATTTCATCATCATATTTGGAATCACAATGTGAAATGCATTGAAATAAGCACAAACATGCCTAGTATTGGATCAGTAATCCTTGAGATAGACTTTGAAGATTGGGAAAGGTTTTTGAACAATCTGTTTTGTATGGTAAAACTAATAGCCGCATGGAAAGTGTTAAATGTGTGTGTTTCAGACTACAATGATGTCCAATCAGACATAAACTAACAATAATTGTTTTGTCAAAAAGTCAAGGTATAAATAAACAAGACGGCATTTTTGAAATGCTTAGCATAGGTAAGATATTTATTGACGGAAGTGTCTCTGGTTCGTCTAGCATGACTGAGCTGACATTAACTTTAACCAATTAAGCGTAGGGGATTAACTTAGAGCTGATAAGTACTACGTGGATTGCATTCAAAACATATTACTACATGGATTGTATTGCGGTTCAATAACAAAATGACTGTGTGCCTGTGTGTCATTATAAGCGTGCATATTTTATGAGACATTTGGTCACCCCTTTTGTGAACAATGGTAGAGTCCATGTATTGTGTAGGAAGACAATGTGTTATTACTTACACTCTGTAGAGTTGGAATAGCCCATAGGGGTGTGTACACCCAATGACCTGAGATATCAGTTCAAAAAACCTTGGTGAACCTAGCCGAGGTTCATACTCCTGTCTGTATTATTATTATAGGTTCATTGATTCGTGAGACGGCGCTTTCGAGAGGTCAAATGATGAGTTGAAAGACCGACAGTTTCTTGGCCTTTGTTACCAAGCATCAATAATTTCTAATCTTTTGATTTTTTTTTTTGTATATTAAATTATTACAGTGACTGCTGCTCAACTGATGCGAACTATTATCAATTCCAATTCATATAATTTATTCATGAACAACATTGCTAGACGTTAATAAATCTTTAGTTATTTCATTGTGCATACTTCCTTATATTTGTATGGAGGTTGTTACTGTATGTATTATTTGTATTGATAAATTCCTTTGCTTTGTCCTTTAACATTTTATAACACCAATATTAATATGGCCCTTAACAGAATTGAATTAATAAAAAATAAAGTAAAAAAAGAAATAAAAATGATTTAAAAAAATTTAAAAATAAAAAATAAACAAACAAACAATCAAAAACAAAAATAAATAAATAAATAAGTTAATCGTAAAGAATATACCTTAATGAAAGTGTTAAACAAATATCTTAAATTTTAATCTTACTTGTGAACAGAGAGATATAGGCTTACATCTCTTGTTAAATGATATTGTTCATTTGTCAGGTTTTTGTGGGTCCTAGCATTTTCTCACATTTTTTCTATTATAGTATTTATATTGCTGAATAAATAGGTTTTTGCGTAAAGGTTTACTTCAAGCATACCTTAACATTGATCTGTAAACAAATTTGTAGAAGCATTTTAAGCAACTGTGTTGGTTCATGAACTGCAAGAGTTGCTTTAATGTAGCATTTCAGTAATTGAATTGAACCGTCTAATAATAATGTTAGAGATATGTTTTTGTCAAGTCAAGTCTATCGGGTGTTTCAACCTCTCCTTGTGATGCGACAGGAAATCGTTTGAAGTTCAATTGAAGATGACACGGAAATTGATAGAGTGCACTACATCTCTGTAGGTACAAGTGCCGCCTCCCCGCGCGCTATAGAGATGCTCACAACACAAATAATGCTTGCAGCGTAAAGCTAACTCTTCCACATACTATCAAAAACAACACATATTCACTTTTCTATAATCATCTACGACACTTGAAATTTGTCGTAGAGATTGCTGATGTGTCTAATAATCAACCTCGGGTGCCAATGACACCGACGGAGAAACCATTCTATTTTTGATCAAATTGGTCTTCTATTATCAACAATTTTCAAATAAAAAGTATTATGCAACGTGCCAATGACACAACAGTGCAATATACGTGGTATTTTAGCAGGACATCGGCTTCAGAAAGTGCATTGTACACTCAAAGACGGTTACCGGCTTTGGTACACTGTACTCTCGGACTCGGGCAAGGTTAGTTATTGACAACTTAGCAATAACCTTGACCATGACATTGATAGACAACATTGTAGTCAATAACCACAATAATGATTATGACCATTGGTTTGTGAAACTCTTGTGTGCAAGTGCAATCAAGTATCACCTGTTTCACGGCCGGCAGTCATTTAATCGCCAACAATTACGAGTTTCTTGCTTGGAGGAGAGAAATAAGAAAATAAACAATTACGAGTCGGCTTTGAAGAAATACCTATTGAATAGTCAAATAACAACAACAACAAAAATCAACAATACTACCACTAAAATACACAATCATAAATCTGAGAAAGATAAGAAAACTAGTAATTTACATGAATTTTAACTTGTATTGTGATGTGTGTCTGTTGGTTGTATGGTCATTCATTTTGATAGCGTTATTGTTCATTAATAGCAAATTATCAACAAGTTGATATTCAGGACTGTACCATTCTGCAGGAAAGTGGCTTTACATCCCTTTGGATGAATGGAACAATCCAATACTTTTGTCTGTGATGTCAGCTCAGCGGCAGTTGTGCCCTCAGATAGATAATACCTGTAGCTATGGCTGGAAGAGTTTAATTACATTAGTGTGCAAAGTACAAGTGCTCTCGGTGCGACAAAGTATTAATCGAAACAAAAACGTGACAAACGAGTTATAAATGTGAACATAGGAAATGTGAACATAGGAAATGTTTTGGTAATTGGAAAACAATCTGATCCACTGAAGCCAAATGTGAAATGAGTGATATTTAAATGTATGCAAATAGGGAGCAAAAAACAATGAAACATATAAGAAAATTGTCTTAACCAAAGTTGATAGATTTGTGAGAATTTCAACAGAAGTTAAATTAAATGTTTCTAAATTTAAAGGAGGTGTCCAGCAAACACATCATTGTGCATTATATGTTAGAAAAATAATTATTGAGCCAAAATCACGTTGATATATAGAACAAAACTTCATACTAAAAAAATTGCAGTGATCTAAAGTCCTGGTATGATGTTTTGTTCTATATATCTATACATGATTAAGGCTCAATAATTATTTTTGTAACATATAATGCACAATGTTATGCTTGCTGGATTGGCAAACTCAAGCTCTTCATATTTCCACTTCACAGATTGTCTGTTATCCTAATAAATCTGTTTATTTGATGTGCCGTCATACATGTAATCTTGGTATTTAAAGATGACTATACATTTCGGATTGTACCATTTTGGACTTAAAAGTCACTTACCCATTATAAAATGGACTAACCCTTCGGTAATGTTACTGAATGAATGGTCATAGTCCGGTCATAATGACGCTGACGCACCAAGTTGTGTTTCACTCTGCCACATTACTCATACAGAATATAAATAGTTTGTGTTTGAACTTCGAAGACAATGTTTAGATTACTGATAGGGGTTTGGTAGAAGAAGTTAGTGGTGAGATGTAGCTCTGGTAAAGGAGCTGCAAGCGCAGCGAGATGCGACCAATGGCACTAGAGCCAGGTCTTTGCTACCAAGGTTTAGAGGGGCACAGTTCTGGGCTGTTAAGGAGACACCATTCTCGTGCTAGGTGCGATGTTCAAATAATTCATTTCAAATGGTGTGATAGGCTTTTAGTTTTACTAGGGGTATTCATGCCACAGGTAAATATTTTAATGGGGTTACCATTGGAACCGTTTTTAAAATCAAAATCTTGATTCATTGCGTCGTCGTCGAGCAGAATAGAATGAGCACTCAGTTGTGGTATATCAGCTGATTTGTGTCCACACTGTAATTTATTTTTAACCCTTTTCTTTTTCAGTAAATTTGTGTCGTCCATTACAATGATTTATAGCATTTGTATCACTATTCTATGCTTTTGTTGGAATCCTTATATGAAGAACAGACTATCATTGTCCATAGCTTCACATTCTTTTCTCATGTCCGAAGGCTGACAGCAAAATTGTTAACTTTATTTGTTGGAAGTGGCTCTTTTTACTTCATTCTTTTCTTCCATCTTTCCTAACTTTCATTTCATTCAGCCAGCATGGTTATATAAGCTTTTTAAGCCTAGCCCGAGCATTTTGCTTGAGCCTGGTCTCTTCAGAACCCAAAAGCGTGTGTCCGTACGGACCGACCATGTAAACAAACAAACAAATCATTCGCTGTGCAAATTGGTCAAATGGACCCGGGTCATGTGCTGGATGCTTGTTTTTAGAAAGTGCACAAAAGCCTTTTTCCATTGAATGCATTCTCAGAGAATGTTTTGTTTTGTAAAGACAAATGCAACTGTGCAGGTTAATTGGTGATTATGGGGTTCAAATTTGTAGGGCAGATCGTTAACAGTGACTGTTCATTGAGCTTCCCTATATCCTGGATAATATGGCGTTAACTGATATTCTCGGAATCTGTTTTGTTTGTAAAGACAAGACAAGGATACTATAATCAATCAAAATTAATTGACCGATGGGTTCAAATTTGTAGGTCAGCCCATCTGACTTTGAGTGGATCTAAAGATCTAGGGTCATATAGCTTTGTATGAAATAGGTTATGAAAAATGTTCAGAAGCTTTTCCCATAAAATGCCTTCTCAGAATCAATTTGTTGTAAAGACAAATGCATAATCATTAATCAAAATTAATTGACGATGGTTAATCAAACTAATTAGTCATGGGTTCAAAGAAAAAACAAATTGGGTTGGTTACCGTATCTAAATTTACTAATACAAAGGTTAGCAATAACAAAAACACCATAATTGATGAACTTATTATTTACAATGTTGGAAGTATGCATCCCGAATAAAACGATGTCAACATTAAATTAGAACAAAAAATTTAAATTGCAAGAAATATGATTATTGGCATGGTCTCATATGCCCTTAACCTCTTTACACAAGAGAAATAAATGCTCTGTGTAGTTAATATTATAAATAACTTTACATGAACTGCAGATGTTTGATGCCTCTTTCCCCATTTTGTGTTAACTTCGGTTCAATGGTTATGCTGGTTTAGAAAAGTGTACAGTATCAGAAGCCTTATCCCATGAAATGTTTTCTCAGTCATAGACAGTTATTATCATTAACGGAGGTGAATTAGGGGATGAGTTCAAATTTGTAGGGCAGATCATCTGCTGTAATAGTTGAGTGAACCCAGGGATCCAAGTTCATAGGTGTTAAAGGTTTACCAAAGTGCACAGGAGCCTTGGCCCTGTGAACAATTCTGCAAAATGTTTTGTATATAAAAACAAAAGCAACATTAATAGAGATGAACAGGGCGGGGCGATGGGTTCAAATTTGTAGGGCAGATCATTAACTGCGATCATCCATGGTGGATCCGGGGTCATATGGCGTTAACTGATGTTAGTTGAGAGCAATATACAGGAGCCTTGTCCCACTTTCTCACATTGGGTCATCAACTCATTTACCCTATCCCTGGCCTCTAGTGACTTCTCACTGAACCAAAACCGAGGAAAATGAACTGCAAAAGACAGATTTGTTAATTATTTACATTAGAAGAAAATGAGCTTGAACTTTTCACCTAAATATTTATATTTTGTCTAATGATAGTGTACTTTTGACCTGTGAACTTGATGCCTCACTATGATTTATGATTAATTATTTGCCTGTCAGGTAGCCCAGCAGTCTGGCAATTAGAGCTTAATTTTTCTAAAAGGAATCTTATTCTCTCAGTAAAGCTTTTTGCCATTGTGTTATTTATTATTATTTGTCTCACAAAATGGAGGACAGACAAATTATTGCTTAATAATTGAGATGTATGATTAGGAAAATTGGTATTCATAAGGCAACAGGGGGTGGAGTCAGGGCTGGAAAAAATGCAAATTTTCTCGGCAAGGGAAATTCGACAAAGTTGGATTTCCCGCTGCTTTAGCTGCGGAGGGGGTGTCTCAGAAGCTTAATCTTTTTGGAAAAATTAAGGTCATATTGATGTAATATCGGCTGTATTACTCTATTGCCTATTAAAAAAATCTTTAAAAAAAAATCTAAAAAAAAAAATCTAAAAAAAACCCAACAGTTTTTGTCTCTTTTTTTTTTTTGGGGGGGGGGTCCCACGAGATGGCAACATTTCCCGGCAAGGAGCCCTCTTTTTCCAGCCCTGCCTGTTCTACGGGCAAACAAAACTCTTAGGATGGGTCAGTAGGGCGGGCGTTAAATAAAAGAAATTGGACGAGGGTCGAAATGTTCATGAACATTTTGTATGAATTTTCAAAAAAATTAAAACGTTTTGAATAAATGTAAACAACAGAACAAATCCAAAATTTGTTTTTAAAAAATTGGGGTGGGGGGGGGGGGGGGGAATGGGTTGATTGGGCCCGTACAACAGGGTTTAGATTGTATGTCGCCTAATGCATAATAACTAATTTCTACCAGGTGAACATTAATCTAGTGGAATGCATCAAAGATGATATTGTTCCAATGGGATGCATGTTGACAGTGAGTTTTATTATTGGAACAATTTCAACAGTTATGTGCATGTGTGCCTTATTTTTTTGTCTAAACAATCATGGGTAAAGTATTGGTACGTATATCTTTCTGTATTTTAATTTGTGAAACTAATGAGAAATTAGCTGTTTATAATCAATAATATGCCCAGTGGCGGCACTAAGACCCACCCCAATTTGTCCCCCAAATAATCGATTGGTCTGAAATGTCTAATTTAGGACAAATTAAACTAATTTTGGGCGCTTTGCACACGTTCCCCCCCCCCCCCCCACACTCTCCAATTTTTGTCTTGCTCCCCCAGATTTTTGCTTCCACCCCCTTTCTTTTTTTGAATCTGATGCCGCCACTGAATATGCCATATATATTGAATTACGCATTGCTCAGGAGGGATTTAAGGAATTCATTCAGGAGAAAAGTGGTAAAAGTCTTGCATATAACGTAACTCCCACCCTTAAATCACCCTTGGATCTAGCTAAATCAACTCGGTTCTGGTAGCGATCGCTTTGCCATTCTACCTCCTGGCGCGCTCAGGCGGGCTATATCATACGTGCACAAAATCTGAAGATGTTCTATGCCGACTCCTTGACTCGATTACATACGGAGTGGGACTGCCACACAGGCGACTCAGGGTCAATTCCTGGCATTGGTCGGAGCTGGTTTACCTACCTCCCCCTTAATTTGAGCAGTCCCCCCCCCCCCCCCCCCCCCGATAGTTTTATTCCAAAGACTATGCGATGCTACCATGGAGTGCTAACATAGGGTTTCTGCTGTTGATTTAATTCTTTTGAGAGATAACTTGCTCTAACTCCAATTCTCCAACCCAGCTGAATGCATATACTTGCTTAGCCCAATAAGAGCCCACAATGTGAAAGGGTTGCTCCATTCATTCGAAGGGGAGTGCCACAGCTTTTAGACATAATGGAACAGTCCTCAATACTAATCATTCATTCATGCACTATGAATATGATTGAAAGCTTTCCCATAGTAATCTTCTTTTAGATTAACTCATTATCGGTAAATAGAGTAATGCAGCCTACTTCCTCTTTCTGGTAATTAAAAAAAGAAGTTTGGATGACAGGGGTCTTTTTTTCAGAGTTGAAATTATTGTTTCTTTTGTGCAGAGGAATAGAAGGAGTGTTTGTTTTCGGTTTCAATCCCACCAGGCTCTTAGTTTGCACTCTATAACTTGGCTAAATGTTGTTTGTTAGTAAAGTGATAATTTTGCGGGTTTCTTTTACATACATAAGAAACATCCCTATGTTTTTCTGCAACTGGATTAGTGGTGCAAACATTAATCATTGTTGCAAAAGAAAGGACCCAAACCACTTTAGCATCAGAGGAAATAGACGGTGGGAAACACCCATGTATCATTCTACCCTGGGTATTGTCCCATGCTTTTATAAAAGGCATATATCTGTCTACCTATCTATCTAACCCGTCTGCCTGCCTGTCTTCGTGCCTGCGGAATGAATCCTTTTGATTATTAGCAGTCATTATATGGAATGATGGATTAGCATTGAAATCATAACCCGGTTAAGCTTCCAAATAAGAACGTCTCCTTCCTTCATCCATTAGGCCAACAACAAAAAAATGTTATATTGGCGTAACGGGCTGAACAAAAATAGGGTAGGTAGGTAGGTAGGTAGGGATTTTTTTATTTTTTTTTATTTTTTTTTAGCAGCTGTTTTTGAACAATGTTAACCGAGTTTAAACATTCCCTATTGTTTGTTAGAAGCACCGTCGTATTTCGTTCGAGAAAATTTTTTTATTTTTTTTATTTTTTTATTTTTTAGGGTCGGTCGGTTGGTTTTTTTGGGGTTTTTTCACTGAAAAAAAAAAAAAGTGTAGGGTCGGGCGTATTTTTAGGGTCGGGCGGGTTACGCCAATATAACAATTTTTTTTTTTGGCCTTACTGTATAACTGTAACCGTAAAGTGGAACATTTTACGCTACAATTATGTTCACAATATCTTTGCACCAGGACCTCGGTGCGAACATTTTAAAGTATTCTAGGTGTATGTAATGGAACACAAAATCACAAATCTTTCATTTTTCGTTTTGCAGACCGCGAAAAACTGTGCATGTGAAAAAGAAAGAAAAAACCTTTTTGCAAAAGCCGTGAGCAGACCATAGTGGCGCTGTTGCCTATCAATATACACCCGCTCGCAATTCCATGATCTGAAAACCCAAAATGCCAACCGCAATTTAGGGCAATATCGAGATTATTAGGGCCAGTGGTATACTTTAGACATTATTGAAATGGCCTAGATTATACAATATAATATTATTCATGCTTGCTTGCTGCAGACGTTGTTATTATGTTATCATGCGCGGATGGAATTATTAATAGTAAATGCAGTGTATTATTTAGGTTAGGCAAATGCACGGAATGGTGTAATTTTTCCAATATAATCAAATTGAATGGGCTGTTGATTTCATTGAAAGGATTTTTAAAATTGGAGTAAAGATATTTGATATTAATATATTAGGTGAGAGCTCACCATTTGTAAAATAATTCAACGGCTAATGAAGTATGGTACAGACTGAAATCAGTGATGATTTAGTTTTAACACATTTCTATGAAGATCATAATAGATTTTGTGTGAAGTAAATAATAATCTACGAAAAACAGATTATAATTAACCCTACTGGGGTAATTTAGGGGGGAGCAATCTAGGGAAAATGGCAGAGGAAAAAATGAATTTTCTGAGCTAGGGCTTGAACCGGGGTGACTAGCGTGATAGCAAGTCACACTAGAAAAATAGATATTTATAATATTTTAAACATCAGTATATAAATTATTACAATAAATTCCCAAATGTTCACACAAGTTACCCCCCCCCCCCCCCCCCATGAAAGGAATTTGCCCCTCCCCCTCAAAAAAATAAAATAATGCTGGTGCTGCCACTGCCTATTTGAGCTCACTTTTAGTCAATAAAGTTACTTGAGTAAAACGATAGATTAAATATTTTGAATTGACAAAAACATTATAATGTTATACATGACTGCCATTATTAGCTTCCAAATAGCGTTCTTAAAGAACGGATAATCTTCACTGTTATGGATGCTCGTTACCATAAAGAAAGCTATTAAAACACTCATTAGAATTCCCGGGCAATGATTATACGATGTCACAGCCCACAGGCTTTTTCCTGCGCTCTTTCGTCATGCCCAGCTGGCTTTTTTTTAAAAATATCATTGTTCATTATAGTCATTCATTATTAAAATCTGTAAATATCAGCCGCATCAACTAAACTAAGATATGCGCTTTTTTGAGGAGAATGACCCGAGTTAACTGCAGCGAGAGTGTCTTCAACTCGGCTTTAACCATACTTAGTTCAGTGAACCTACATAGTGCAATGTCACAGCAAGGTAGTATGTTGTTGTACTTCAGACAACCTTCATGTTAATATGCACCCATATCATCGGCTCATCATCGGCCAATTATAATCAATTTTCCCTTCTTTTTTTAATATATACAATTTTTTGTGTGTAATTTCATGTATGACTTCCTTGTCATTTTATACGGCTTAGTTTCATGCTGCTGCATGACTGAGCTCTTATAAACCAGTCCGCAAGTTTTTGAAGCGAGCGCTCTCTCAGTCGGCGTGCTAGACTCACATGTTCATTCCGCTTGATTAAAAGAACATCGGTTTTGATATAGCGATAAGAAAAGCAAACAATTTTGTTTTTGATAAAAGTATGACTTCACTGCCTAATCAATTGACATAAATTCGGCGTCAGTAATGTACATTGATTTTCAATTGAATTGTACACGGTCCACTGGATAACGATGTCAATAGGGTAACGAGTCCTTTACTTAAATGTGTGGGAGTCAATTGTGTGTTATGTAAATTAAAACAAAGAAATCTATAAAAGATATATAGAAAATATGAATTAGAAAAATTCACACTATAAACGTATCCTGTTCTCGTCACAAATGCCGGTCTTATAAGTACGCCATACTTTTTTCATAGAGTGTTTGTGTCATATGTGAAATAGCTAAACCAGTATATTTACACTTTTTGTATTTTGTATCAAAATCCCCTAAAATAAACATGTTTTGCTATTTAAAATTGTGTGATTTTATGCTAAAATAACTTACTGATGGGTTGAGTAATGGAGACATGTACTTGCTCTGGTAATCCTAATCCCACCAAAAGAGACATTGACTTATGGGTTGTTCTCATCATTGCGCATTGGCCGACGTCAGCGGATATCGGTGTGAGAGTTGAAACAATGTCAATTTTTATCCGCCGACGTCAGCCAAAGCGCAACAACTGGAGAATGAACGTGCCTTAAGTGATAGCTGAGTCTACTTGAAATGCCAAAATAGCAAATTGTCTAAAGATATTCCCTACAATTCAAAGTATAATAGAAATTATCCAAGATAGCACCTAGATTTCAAAAGATCCCTGTTCTCCTACATTGAATACCCCCCCCCCCCCCAAACAAACAAACAAACAAACAGTTCCACCTCACCCCCTAAATTTTCTGCCTCACCACCAAATTAAGGAGTATGTTCGAAGTCAACAATATAAAGACAAATATTTATAGCCTACAAAGAAATGAAAATGGTGGATAACACATTTTTAGTACTGGAACTCCTCTTGTAATGTTTCATCGTTTGTTAATGTTGGTCATGTAGCGAAACTGGTCTTTAAACATTTGTTTGGTTTGTAATTTCATTGCCTGCTCCTTAACTGTTTCCGATGTGGTCCATAGCTAAACTGTTTCATTTCTGCAGTTCCTGTAAACCTGCAGCCTTATTTATTGGCCACAAGTTACCACTGCTAAAGCAAACAATTTGCCTAATCATGCTAATGCAGCTTAATTGACAGCTCAATTGACATTGCACTCAAGTCTTGCGGTTTGAGTAAACAGTACTACCTCTTGGTAAATGGTTCAGTCCTGATGTAGTGTTGGACACTGATTGTTGCTCAAGAAAACAAGGTGATTCTATTTATTCAAATAGGGATGTCAAGGTTTCTAAAGAACTTGATGGTAGAAACACCAGTTATGGTCGATGTCAAAAGTAATCCTTGATATAAAGCAAACCTTATGCTAAGGCAGACTGAGCCTTATGTGAGCACTGATAAAAAAGTGTCTTTGATAAATATATCAATTGTGCTATTAAAGTTGTTACTTTCATGCGCATAATTATTTGCAGGCTCCTAATTTTAAACAATATTGTTGCATTTCTTTACCTAGCACTATAATACAAGCTTTAGGTGTGTGATAGATATAACAGTAACACTTCCATGCAGCTATAGTTTTATCATATACAAAACAGATTTTTCAGAAACCTTTCCCAACTTTCAAAGTCTTATCTCAAGCATTACTGAACCAATACTAGGCATGTTTGTACTTATTTTAATACATTTCTCATGGTGATTCCATTTATGGTGATACAATTCAATAATTGTTACATTTTGAGACATTTTGTGACATTTTGGAACTGTCGTCTGCAGACGAATGCCTTGTGGAAAGCGTTAAGGGTACATGACCAGATTGTTCACATGCCTTCTGGCTACATGATGGTGCATCATAAGATCGGTTGTTTTGGGTGTTTTTTCTCCAAACACTGTGGTGTGTAATACCACATTATGGATACATCACTATTTTTACAGCGTAAAAAGAAATTTGAGAAAAATATGGGATTTCTTCTGATATTAAATATCCATTTTGGGGAAAAGTATAGAGAGGATTGGGTAAAAACGTACTCTTATACATTCACTTTGTAGCTAAAGCAACAGGCTATGTGCACAATTGGTTTTTGTTATTGAAAAAGAGTCTTTTTGTTTTGTTCAAGAAACCCTTAATTGGAACACTGGACACACTTTTCTCAAAATTCAGTACAATTATTTTTCCTAATGATCTTAGGATTTAAAACGTTTTTCTTCATCTCCCATGTCAATCAATGTTAGAACAAGTTGAGAAGACATTTGCATTCAACATTGCACAGGAGTAAGGGTAGCCATCTTGTCGGTAGTGGCTGTTCCAAGACTTCATTCCAAGAAAATAGAGCTGCCGTAATCCCCATGTATCAGTATGGTAAATATGACGTGATGTGACAGAATGGTATTCCTGTGGGGCTGGATGGAGGAGGAGCTGGAATTCCAGTGGACAGCCTCAGAATGAAATCTTCATCTGTGTATACCTTGTCATATGAAGTTTGTGTAAACCCTTTTATGAATTGGCAGCTGCCAAAAGGGCGCGGCGACAACACTTCATTTACCTAGGGCTGGCTCGTGGTACTGCAGGCTCAATGGCTGTCTGAACTGGTCTCAGATCAGAGAATAGAAATAACCTACGCTATAGTTTGTTCAGAAAAATAACCTACGCTATAGTTTGTTCAGAGAATTAACCTTAGCTATAGTTTTTCAGAGAAATAACCTAAGTTTGTTCATTTCAAAATTGGCAAAAACATGTGAGACTCAAAACTAGTCAAAGGTTCAATTTGTGGTTTGCAAATTCCATGAGTTCACCTGGTACTGAATAAACTACACAGAGAATATTAATTCGTCAAAAATGTGGTCTTATTTGACAAATTAAACATTTGTCATGGAAGGTTCGTCAGTTAAGAAATATTTTGTAATGCTAAACAATTTTCTTTTAATGATAAATGACTAATTAGTTAATTTAATTTATTTTCAACATAGCAAATATTTTCACAACTCATAAATATTTGACTTTCAATGACACATGAATGAATGACAAATTAAATGACAAATTAAAAGAATAATTTGTAATCAATAATTAGTCATTTAATATGAATGACAAATTAGATGGCAAATTTAATGACTAATCTTAATTTTCATTTCATTGATAATTAGTCATTTAATTTGTAATTTCAATTGTCATTAAAAGTTAAATATATTTCAGTCAAGGAAATATTTGTTACGATGAAAATTAACTAGAAACACTCTAAATTATTCTTTAAGCATCACAAATAAATGTGCACCATTACAGAATATTTCTTGAATCACAAACCTGCCATTTCTTATGACAAGTTTTTAATTTGTCAAACAAGACCACAGTTTTGACGAATTAATATTCTCTGTGTATAGTATAGACTATCCTTTATATTGTTTTAATGTTTATATGTCGGTGAAAGCGCTTGCATTTCCTATCCCTTATGTAGCCCACGCGGAGTTTACCCACAGCAACCCTACTTCTCCTCCCCCCCCCCCCCCCCAGATTCATGATAAGCAACATTATACAGTCATATAAAGGTGACATACGGCTGTTGACACATGACCAAACTGGGTACATTTTGTAACCTTACGTAGCCCGAACATAACCTGTAGCCCTAACATAACCCGGTAGCCCTAACATAACCCGGGACATAACCCCACAGGCTAACTGTGCTCCATCATGAACCCCGTCATGAACCGCTATTGGGATGTAAACCCCAGACTCACTTGACGCTCCCTACTTCACCTTCTGGCCGACACATACAAACACATACAAACACATAAAGCCTGGAGTGGTCTGTGTCAGCTCTTAAGTATACAGCCTTATAATTAATTCAAGTTAGCACCCTCTGAACAAGGTAAATGACAGGTCAGGCAAGGTGAATCATGGGTCATCCTTATCAGCCAGCGTGCAGTGTATCTTAGCACCTTCTTGCCTGCCTCACCCGCCTGGTTCATTCACCCGCCTCTGATTTTGATGTATTTGACAAGAGAAATAGGCAGGCTGAGTCAAGTATGAGGAGGCTAGTGGGTGGATCCCCTTCCATAGGAAGGTGTGGGCTGGAATGATTGACTATTCACTAGCCACCTAGTCAACACCCAACAATAATGCAAGGCCTTGCCTATCTTATCAGAAGGAACACACAATGCTCGATTTATCCTTGTAGGATACTGATCATTTTGATCACGAGTTGTTTGCAATTGCATGCTGAAGTCATTTGTATAATAGTTTATTTGCGTGACACGTGTATATTAGTTTAATACATGTGCGTGTGGTGGTCACCTTGCTCGTGGCCAGCTACCTCAGGACTGGGCTTGTGATAATTATTAAAACAGGATTGCGTGTGTCTGTTGGTCTTTGGTGTGATATTGTATGCCGATATGGTGTGTAGTGTGCATGCTAAATGCATGCGTGTGAGACTTTAATAGATGTGGAAATGGTATGTCGGGGTGCGTGTGTAGTTTGCACAGTGCTAAAATATATATACAATAATACACGCCTGCGTGTCAGTTGGCTGGGATGTGTGCAAATTGCATGCCCTTAAACGTGTGTGTATTAATATACATGTCGCCTCTATTGATTATAGTTAGGATGTGTGTCGTTGCATTGCCCTATATGCGTGTACCGTGTGTGATATACATGTGTATCATCAGTTGGTTAGCATGTGCGCTATTGCATGCCCTTATTAAACGTGCATGTTTGTTGCTTATGCTGTGTGTGCTTATCCATGTCCTTAATGCGAGTGTGTTTTAACGTGCGTATATGTTGATGAGTGTGAAATTGCATACTCTTGTAGGTCGAACTGTGTGGTGTGCATGAGCATAGGTTTTTTACACCATATTACCAACTTTGAGGGTATTAAACGCAAAAAGTCTCACAGAAATTCAACCTACGCTTCAATGAGCCTAATTTACGACACTGGATTGTGTGCACTATCAGTGGACTACAGGACTCTTCCATTACACTCAACAGGGGTGAAGTACACGATACACTCAATGATGAACGCTTAAAAGATTAAGTGTTGCACAATAATGATTTATTTGTATAAAGCAAATCAGTAATATTACAACCTCAAATGTTAATACAACAATTAACGTGAGGTATTGTGAGCAATTCATAAATGACAAACTACTGTTGAGTAGATAATGTAATAAATATACACCCCTGTAGTGATAGTTCCACGACCCAATTGTGTGTATCAATTATTGACCAAAACATCCGGCTTATCCAAGTTTTGCCTGAAAGAGAACGCTGGTATTTCCTTTCAACCAACCAATCATATTATATATTATATTAATCTGTCAGGAATTTTGTCTAGTAAAAATAGTACTCTGGCGTCATCGTAATTTTCGATGAGCTGCTTCCACGAATTTTGTCATTTAATTTAGTACACCGACCCTCGTAAAAATGGTCCAAATCAGGCTAATTTGTCAGTGCCGTGCATATTTTTCAGCTGAAAACGTGGGTCAATCTCAAATTCAAATTAGTGTTTGGTATTTAATTGAAGCTAATAAGGCAAAATAAAAAAAATCATTTGTCTCAAAGCTCCCGCGCGCGTAATTTTATTGATGCGCATTAGAAGAAGAACAAATCTTGAAGAAAAAAAATCCCCCAAAATCCCCCAAAATTCCAAAATTTCATCGATTTTTCAGATTTTCATTGATCACATCCTTTTAAATACAAAAAGTCACTTTTACAAGGATTTTAATATTTTATATATATATATATATATATATATTTTTTTTTAACTTTTAAAAAACCGCATTCCGCATTAGGTTTTGAACAACTGAAGAGCTTTGAGACAAAAGATTTTTTTAATTTAGCCTAATAATAATAATTTACTTAAATATCCCTAGTGAAGTGATAAGATAAGTTGTCCTACTGGTCCGTTATGATCAAAAAATATTTTTTTGGTGTTGTAAGGGACAAGCTCAAAATGATGTGCTTTAGCGGGCTAATTGGGTTTACCAGTTGAGCAGATGCACCAAAGTTTTAAATATGTGCATATATATCTGTGAAGTATTCGTCAGTATGCAATTCCAGACCATAATCAGACAGTGTGGGTGGATTATATCCAAATTATTAAAAAATGTAATCGGTTAAAATAATCCTCTCTGATATAGTACAAGTTTAAAAGCCAGATACTCTGAACCGATCACCACAGCGTATAGGTATGCCCTGCGGTCTTATAGTATTATTTTTAGCTTAAATCTAAATGGTGAGAACCCCATTTACCATACACTAGGTTTAAATTCGGTTTAGATTTGCCAACTAGGTTAGTTACTGCGGGAAATGACCGTTATTGTTAGTTTATCATTGACCTGGTTAAATGTAGTAGGTGCTATTGCAGGTTAGTAACCATCACCATTGTACTATATGGCAAACTAGATTGCTCCAAGTGGAGTCATTTAACAAATGAACCTACTAGCTAGAAGCTAGGTTACGTAAATGTATCTGTTGCACTTAGCTGGTCTGGTTGCCGTAGGGTTAGGTAAATAGGTCAGCTGATTTATCAAGGTTGATTACGGGATGTGGGTGAGAGACACGCCCCAAATGGGGAGATGGCCAGAGATAATTTATTGTGTAAACTGTATGTTTGTATTTCACGTGTTAAAACAATTGGTATTGAAGGATGAAATTAAATCACTGTTTTAAGACAAATTGCATTTAGTGTTATAGGCCATATTCAAAAACATTTGACCAAACTCATCCACATCCCATGGCTTGTATACCCCATACCATAAATGGATTCACCCATTCTCTGATTCGTTAGCTTGCAGTGACAGTCTAGTTGAACCTGCTTTGTTGCGCAGCAGCCAGCCGGCCATGCATCATAATGGAGTATTTTGCTCTTATTCCTTGCAGTATCAGACAAATCCATATGAATTAAGCAGGTTTTCAGATTCATGATGGCCACCTTTGTATTGGTTTGTTAAGTGCGAAATTTGTGATTCAAAATTTCCCCATGAGGTTATTACAGATTTGATACATGTAAATCCCCATTGCTTTATTTCTACGGTCACTGCCCTGCCAAACAATACCCTATATAACATGCATTCATTTTGTAGTCTTTGTCAGGCAAATAGCTCTTCCCCCTCACCTCCTCTGTTTAAGTTTTATTTTATCAGGTAAATGTACCGGCTGCAGGGAGTGAATCGATATCGATGGAAAACTATCGTGTTCCTGTGACCCACTCCACAAGGCAAAATTCAAATTAAAAGTGGAATCTCAAAATGCCAAATAGGATGATCTAGCCTAGATTATGGCATTTGCTTTTGAACCTGAGGCCCTTAGGAGAGTGAAAGACAAGTACTATGCTGACCTATTCCTGTATATTCCGGGCATGCAACCACCAGGCGGGTGTCCCCATTTTTAGCGTGAGAGCTGGATCATGCAAGTGTGGCATCTGGCTGGTTTGGCCTGGATTGCTGGAAATTATGGTAAGGTCATAGAATTGGAAATCAATTTCATTACTCAGACTTGTTTTCGGTATCTATACCAGGTTTTGCTGCTAGCGATATTCCGACTTGATAACAAGCCGAACCAGGCACAAACTGGGGTGGGGATTGAAGAAATGGGTCACAGGATAGCTGTGGGCAAGTTGCAAGTCTACCACACAGACTGAACTGCCAATTAATTAAATGCAAATTCATTAAGAGGTGAATGGTCCACTAACCCCAATAAAGTAATCTGTTTACAAACATAATATTTGCCCGGTGAAGAAGCGGATCGGAGAAATGAACGCTCTGAGTTAAACTTGCAAATCAAGCTATATGATCACTGCTGTAGGTGTGAAATTCTGGGTCAATTTATGGCACAGAATATGCCCGCAATCGTTCCATTGTAAGGTATTGCTTTGGCAAAGTGTGAGATTACACACTGATCTACAGCGCATGTATTGTGCAATAATGTAACTGCTTAGATTTTCACAGATTTAATTGTAAACCGTATGTTTTTATAAACTTGGTTGAAAACTTGGAATATGTTAAAAATAAGTTATTTTGACTCATGTCTTATGATGTTCTGATACTGAACCCTGGGTAGATCAAATTGTGCTATCAGATTTGGAAAGTGTTCAAATGTTCTGCAAGTACGCAATAAACCTTCTAGCAACATCCCAGATCTAAGCCCCAGATCTAAGCCCATGATTTTGTACCCTTTTGTCAAAATTATTGTCAGCATTAGCCTTTTTTCTGAATCTAGGAATCTATTATCTCATATTTAGATCTCAACGTATGATATTACAAATCATACGTACCTTTGTGTTCAAAATATTGCTGGTATTAACCTAGAAACCTGTAAACTATTTTTTCCACGAATCTGTGTAAATCGCAAATCAAATATTCATGTGTTGTCTGCTACTGGCTGACACGATACCATCCCAAAGGAAATCAATACCATCATTTTTGATATTTTTTGTAGCTTAATTTTTCACACCCGACCAACTTCAGGACATGTTATAAATGTAATTGTCGCATGAAGTTACTTCATCCAAAGACGTGTTTGCTTCATCTGTAAATACACACCTTCACGTATAGGCTCATTTTTGTTTTTACGCCAAAAGCCGTGATGTGGAAAATAATAAAAATTTAAACAATAAAAATGTATCACCGCATAAAATGTCCTTTTATGGTAGATAGCGATGTTAGCACCTGCAGCGAGCGATTTACTGATCTGTTTGCCCTACATGTGCCCTATCGTGTTAACCAACAAATTGCAGGGCTTTAAATCGTATTAAAGGTGATTGGTATTATGGCGAGTTCAGTCTGATCTCGATTCTTTTTCGTGGTAAAGTATGGTTGACTATAATTGTCACATTGCAATCAATTTGTGATCAATTCAGTAGCACTTTCGTAGAAACTCTGAACTCACACGTCCACATTGATTTGTCATAAAGCACCAATGATATTTCCAATCATTGGTATATCAATATCAATGGGAGGTGCATTTTCCCCTAAAACTCTAGAAACTTGTTGCCATAGCTTTTGATGTGACTGATCACATAATGAAAACATACATTTTCTGTTCTGTTCAACACTCTTTCAGCATGTTATTCTTTGCTATATAAGAAGAAAATGCATGGATATCATTACATTTTTCTCTTCTCAAAATGAACTTAATGATCTGAAAAATTGCAACTACATGTTATAAACAATTATATAACTGCCTTAAAATCGTTGTGGTTTAATCAATGGTGTTTATAGCAGTACCCATAATACCCTACCACTCCAGTATTTACACTTATATCAATTCCAAACCATCCCAGCATGCAACACTCATGTCTAGCTAGGCAAAAAAGTTAAAACTTAATTCACATGCTTGAGTCTTTGCTTGGATAAACAGTTCCCGTTTGGATAAATGGAATGACCTTTGTTACTTGTACAGCAATAACAGTCATACAACTTCAGGACTAATCCATTTTTACTGGAGGTGATACAGTGTTTCCTGTGTTTGGCTCTGTGCGTGACCATTGGTTCTGCTCGCTCACCACATAAAGATAGCGTGACGTTGCGGCTATTCTAATGAGTGGAGTTTGGTATTTCACAAGCTCTGAATGCTTGCGTGTTGGATTGGGAACATGCGTGCGGCTATGCTCTAATTTTTGAGTAGTTCCTCTCTCTAAATTAAACTAAATTAACCATGAAAATAGGTTAATAGGTGACTGACTGATAGAGGGACATTCATGTCCAAACCATGACATATACGGGTTAACCATGACAGAAACTGTGAACAGAAAAGTGGTTGAAATTATTTAAGTTAGTGTAGTGTAGTTCATTTTTAATATTCTCAAGTTCAGTTAAACCCTTAAGTCTTTACCTCTACTCTTACCAGCCAGATCCTTTGGGAATAGCTCAATGTTGAGATTTCTTCATCTTAACTCTATTTCATCTGTCATCAAATGAACAGGTGTAAGCCAGTTCACCCTGGGTGAACTAGACAGAGTGGACCTTTGCCTTTAAGTACGGTTATTTGTATCCTTAATATCCAATGTTTTGTCTAATTTTAAAACAATTATGCAGTTGCATGACTTTTTTTTGAAAAAAAAATCTGTCAGTCGAAACCTTTTTTTTAAAAAGCAATCAAACAAAATCCGAAATGTTCAGTTTTAAAATCTTATTCAGAGAATTGGAACCCCACTTTATCCCTGTCTCAACAGCAGTCTAGATATGAAGACCTTTCAATGGAGCTGGAATGATTATCCTTTTGAATGGGAATAATTAGCGTAAATATCCCTGTTTTCCAAGAAAATTAATTTGAGACAGAATGTAATGACACTTTTTATGTATTGTTTTCAGTTGATGGTTAGTGACTGTCTCGGCAAGAAGACATGTATGACCAGCCAAATGTGTCAAATGTCCTGCCTGCCGGTATACCAAACATTAAGGCCTCTTTACAAGCTATCTTGTCTTGGCAAGAAAACAAGTATGACCAGCCAAATGTGTCAAATTTCCTGACTTCTGATGCTACTTTTATTTTGGGTTGTTTTTAATTGCTGAAAATGTTTGCTATTTTTCACAATATTTAAATCCTGTGAAGGTTGTTTACTTTTTTGTTTGAAAATGTATCAAACTTTTCAAGAAAGGAATTTGAAAAGAAAAATGACCAACAGATTGTACTGGCGAGCAGTCAGCCAGCAGGTCACGCATAGCGGCTTTAAATTGTATATACATGCGACACTTTCTCTCCAACTCTTCAGAGTATGTTGGCTAAGCTCTCTCGATGTATCAATCACCTCCAGATATTATTTTCTTCTTATTTTTTGATGTTATTCTCTTTGTTTGGGTGTTTATCCTATTCCTGTCCCACGCCACTTTAATTGGCTTTTTTTACTAGCCCAATTGTGTTTACTTGTATTTTTGATTTTTTTCTGAGTTGCAGTGAACCAATTGATTGGCCCATCAGAGCTCTCTGTTGAGAGTTACCTGTTTGATTTGTAATCACTCAGTTCATTAACTTTGTTAAGGTCACGTTTTTTAACCTGGGCTACATTTGTGTTACATGGGTATATTTCATGAAATTACCTCCTTTTGCAGTTTCAGTAGAATATATCAAAATGTTTACATCTAAAGGGTATGAAACCATATATATTTGGAATGCTTATAACCTAAGGATTGTAAATATGCTAACTAGAAATCAAATATACAGGGTGACCTAACATTATACAGGGTGTAACAATTCAAGTTTTATACAAAATGATGATTTACTTTTTTTCTTCCACTGTCTATATGCAGGAGCTATATGAAGGCTAGGGATGTTTTTATTGTGTTTGAGTAAATTACCCATCCAGCCATATGCAACATTAATTGGCCAGCTTATTAGGAAATATATATATACAGGGTGGTCAAAATACGCAATTTCAAATACTGAAAACCCCCACTAAATTAGACAAGTGATCAAATATATTGCAATGAGCCTAAAAGAGATACAGTTGTGATCAGGTTTGAGTGTTAGCATTAAGGTAAATAATCACCATGATATTAAAAAATACTGTTTCGCGTGATAATTTAATATACAGGGTGTTTAGACTAGATCATGTCCATGTGTATAGGCCCTATGTTGCCATCACATCCACTCCAAGTTATTGATAATATATAATATCAACTCCCTACAATATAGTGAGCATGTTAAAACTCATTAAATATTCCAATTGTTGCATTATCAAGAAATAACAAATGATACTAGATATAATATACAGGGTGATGTAAAAAACTTTACAAAATCAATGATCTGTGAATTATTGTTTAATTAATTAGCAACCGGTTTTATCCCTGCTTTAAACAAAATAATGTTGTCTTCAACAATTTGTTTCATGAATAGATACAGCTCAAGTTTAAGTCATGTAGAATGAGTATTGTTTTAGAATATGGACTCTAAATGTACATGAAGCTATCATTAATCATCATATAGGGTGATCAAATAACAACCATGTAGACAGATTATATGCCTTATTTCAACTTACATTTTTGAGATTTAAGTACTTAAGGGGTGCCCAGCTTCATTAAAATAGGCCCTACTGCACAGTATTTCATGCTCATCATTGGATAACAAAGTACCGGTGTGTGAGCAAAGATCAAGGGCACAGTATATGATACTTTATGGCATAATAACCTTATGTGGATCGCGACAGAAGTTAAGGTTTTTCTATGAATATCGCTTGTATTCAATAAACCAATCAATATTAATTAGAAATTTAATTAATTTCTATTTTGCAGTTAAATTTGGACTATTTCTTTTACATCAAAATCAAGGCCTTTTAATAACTTGTTTCTAAGTTTCCTTGAAATAAAATGTTGACACATTATATACAAAACTAGTTTATGAGTATGACTATGTTTTATGGTTCATCCTCAGATTTCAAATTAATTAATTAGCTTAATTAATACTTTAAGTAAATGATGTAAAGCATGTTTATACCATTTAGAACCAAGATGACATCAAGACTAAGTATAAGAAAGCTATAAATTACAGGACAGCACTCCATTTTCACCCATATATTACACAGCAATTCCCTCCTCCTCCTCAACCACCCCCGACCAATCATACTTAACGAGCTATATTAATCAAATCGAAAGTGATAAAAGATAATCCTCTTCAGATTATTAAAGGGTATTAAATTATCTTTAAAATAAGCCCAAACATAAGTCAATCTGATAGAGGGTTACAAAAATACCAAAGCCTAAAGACAAAAAATTCCATTTGCACCCAATATTACACAGCTATCCCTACTCCTCCTCCACATCCTCCTCCTCCACATCCTCAACCACCGCTGACTAATTATGCTTAATGAGCCGTATTAATTATATCAAAAGAGATAGGGGTTTTTTCTTTTCAGATTATGTAAGGGTATTTAATTGCCTTTAAAACAAGCCCAAACACAAGTCAATCTGATAGAGGGTTACATAAATACAAAAGATTAAAGACCAAAATAAAATTAAAATGTAACAAAACCACCTTTTATGGGTGCCCAGGTTAAAAAACGTGACCTTAATGTCTGTTGGGCTATTGTTTACATTTGCTCTTTATATACAAAAAAAAATGCGATTTGCAATCATCCACATTTGTATGTGTGACCCCGCTGAATGGGCTGTGAAAATCATCAATATTACATATTTCGTCATCGTTTTTTATATGAAATGACTCGACAACTCTCCAACTATATATGTAAACTACATATATTTAATATATTTTTAAAAAATGCCAAAATTGCACCAAAATCATCTAAAGACACCTCTCTAGGGACGCAATTTCAGCATTTTTTACCAAAAACTGATTTTGCTACATTTGCAGCAAATTTTGAGCCAAAAAAGTGATTTTCTTTGGTCAAAATTTGAATAGTAAATAGTCAGCATTTTAAGTGAAATGAATTACCAAAAATGGATTCTCCTACTCATTTCCTTTCCAAAACTGTATTCTTTTATATGGATTAAATGAATAATGAAGAAGTTACAGGAGTTTAAGGAGGCTATTCCTGAGACTTAACAGCCCCATATAAGACAGAGAAAAGTGTCACATTGTGTTGATATCAGCCTCAAAACAATGTGATACACTTTGATAGATACGTAGTAACGTATTATGATAGTTTTCAGGTTTTCTTTACATCAATCCCAGTGTTTTAAATTAAATTTCCTTTCACTTGATACCAAACAAGACATAATTTGAGCAAACTTTGGGTCAATGACCCCCCCAAAAAAAAAAAAATTCCCCACCCCCTACCTACCATTATCAGTTGAAATTGGCTTCTTTCTAATTTTTTCCCAGATTAATCCTAATGAAGGGATACTAATTACCAAGGACGCTATATTATATCCTGATGCAAAGGTGGTATATTCCAGGGGGGCACTGACATTGGAAAGGGGTATAGGTATGTGCCGCCCTGAAGACCCCTTTTAACCCTCTTCTCCTAGCTCTTAAGACCCCCCCCCCCCTTTTTGAGCCTGCATCAGCTCTTAAAAAGATGCCCATTTTATTAAAAATTCAAAAATCTCAATTTAAAAAAAAAATTGTCATAAAATTCTCTTAGTTCAGTTCCATAGCCCTAGAAGGCACACACCCTACCAAAAAAGGTTGAGTCCCCCCCCCCCCTGGTATTTCATTCAAGCAAGAGTAAGAAAGTACTTAGCATCTACCCTTAATAACGGACGACCTATATTGGACCGCGTCCATATTTTTGTAGAACAATAAACCGTGTCACATCAGGCATGCCTCAATTTAAGAAGATGTTAAAAACTGTTTTTATGATGTCATGTTTTTAAGTGCTGCGGTACCATTGTAAAATGTGCAAGAGCGCTATATAAATGCTCATTTTTTATGTTTAAATGTTATCAAATTTATGTCATTAAAGCCATTCATGTACTTGCACTTGAACGTTGGGAATCCGATGATTACCGAAATTGATCGAACCTATGGTGGATATTTTCTGGCTGCAGCGTAAAGAACCCGCTCTGTGAGTGACCTAACGGACTGACTGAGTTGTGAGGTCCTTCCCAGAGGAGGCTACTTCAATAGTGGATATGAGGTTACAGGGATGTGCCTCCTAATAGGGTCCCATTTTCACCCTCTGGTAAATGAATGACCTCTTTTCAAAGCCATTTGTGGTAAATGTATGGGTTTAAAATTCACAGAAATTTGGGCAAAATCTGTCAAATATATAGGAAAACCATGGGTCTCCAGTAAACATATGGGTCCATTTTCCCAGAAATTTGATAAATGTATGGGTCAGTTTTTCATTTTGCTGGCGGCACATCCTTACCCTACCAAAAAAATATCTGAGTACCCCCCCCCCCCCCGGATCCATCCATCCATCCATGGAGAAGGGTGGTGTGTTTTTGCCATCTAAACCATTTCTTTGACCACAGTTAATACTTATTATCACTTTTTAAGAAATCATGAAAACTTTGATTATTTTTGTCCAAAAGAATGTAATGTAATATTAACTGCCCGTAACAATATGTCAATAGTTGCACAGCCACCCCAGTTGTCTCATTTATGCCAGTCATTGCGAGTGGAGGGATGTTTGCTTGCCACAGCCACCGCAATATAGAAAGATCCACACCAATGCACAGTTTTTCCTCCCCTATAATAAAATGGAACACGCTCACACCACATTATTATGAGTCAGCTATCACGATTGATAAAAAGAGAATTCTGAAGGTATTTAAGTTGCCTTCACCTTCCCCTAGTGTCCTTCCCATGTCTGTTTGAGGATAAAATCAGTGCACAACCTAGACCTTGTTGTTTTGGCCCATACGTTGTCATTATTACTCCATCCTGCTGTGGAGATAGATCGAAGTGCTCTCACTTTTCCAAGAAACTTGGATGTTAATGGATTGTTATGTATTGCTTTCATATGTTGTTACTCACATCAGTAGCGAATAACCAGAGGCAATTTCCAATGTAAAAGTTGCTCCTGTTGACACAATTTACATATAAGAACCAGTGGCATTTTGAGGTTAATGAGGGTAAATTTGCTCCCTGCGCCTGCTTAAATCAATCCCTGAATTTTTTATCCAACCCAATTGATCAAACAATACTTCATAAGGGGCAATTTTAGGGCAATTTTGCTGATTTGGGGGCGAGAGGGAGGAATGTAGGGCATTTTTTTAGAAATGTTAACAATTTTATCAAATTTAAATAATTTCTTGTTGTTAGTGGAAAGGATATTTTTGTTGTGTATGCCATGATTTTGAAGCAAATATAAAACATAGCGGTTGAAAAATATAAATGTAATAACATAAGGGTCAGGGTACCCTTAAGTGTAGTGAAGATTTGAGGGGATGAATGCCTATTCTATTTAAGATGGGGGGCTGTTAAATATTTGTAGGAGGAAAATCTTGATTTTGACTATTTTTTGAAGTTCAAGAAGAACAAAATAGATTTTTTTTTAAATTGTGAAAATATATGTAAAAAAGAAAGCTGGACCTTGGAGGTCCACCCCTCCCGACATAAAATATTTTATTATGGTTGAGTGGGCACGGCTGTTTGACTGTCCAATTTATAATTAAAATTATGGAATAAAAAAAAATAACGCAGTGGCCCAGTTGTGGTTTGACCTGATTTAGGTAGCGCTAATGAATACGAGTATACGGTGAACATTTCACGAAAAATGTTCGAGCCATTTTTAAATTATCGGCATTTTCTACTTTACACACATTTTACATGTAACTCTATGGGAAATGTGGCCGATGAGGGCGCTATTATAGTAAATAATAATATGCAAAGCTCTATTTCTCAGAAATGGCACCAGCAAATGTTCTTAAATTTCTACAAAAGATGACCAGTATATTCAGGTACTTGAATAAGTTAAAACCAGAACCGGGCCAGCAAGTTACGGTGTTCTCAGAATAAAACGGACAAATTATGTGGGATCAAACAGCCGTGTGGGGTGGGGGGGGGGGGGGGGGGGGGGTATTATCAAATATAATAGATTCCAAGATGACTTTACTTTTGTGATTTTAGTCTATTAAACAAATTGAAGAAAGTAAAATTGTCGTCCTTAACCCTCCTAACCCATCATAGGGGTTTGTAGCCATAAAGCTAACAGGGGAAACGGGACAAATAGGGACAGAATAAATGGTGTGTGCCGCCCTGGGAATAGAGCCAGAGTCCTTAGGTGATGCATTTTGCTCCCAAAATGAAATGTGATGTGTTCTACCGAAACCAGATGGAATTGGGCAGAGCTCCAAACTGAGAAATAGCCTAAACCTAATTGGGGGTAATTTTTTGGGAATTTGAGTTTTTTGTAAATAATTAATCTTCAGAGTTTTTATAACATTATTGTGAAAGTTTCAGATTAAAAAATCAAACTTACAACAATAAAAATGCAATTTTTATTAAAGTACATTGTAAGTACATTGTTAGTACATCTTTAAAGGACAATATCTCAGTTTGGAGTTTTCATAAAGACGAACTTGAAAATTATTTAACTCCGCTTTGGGAAGTCAAAAAACAAAACAAGGTACCATTGTAAAGCTGAAAATCTCTACTTTATTAATCAATTACTAACTCAATTTTGATATCTTGCCCAATTGTGTCTGGTTTCGGTAGAACATGTCACTTATGTACCTTTGCATGATTGCGCAATGAGATAGATGGGGGATCCACCGTCGCAATGCTTCTGTTGGATTTAGCAGAGTTAGGATTATAGATAACCCATTTTTCACAGCCATTTCACCAACTTTTTAACAAACATTTATAAATCTCTGTACACTTTGTTACATCAACTTTGAATGTTTAAGTATTGGTTTGGGGAAAAAATCTATGAATTGGCTTATTTCATTTGAGAAATATTGTAGTTTAAAGGTTGTGTAACACCAGCTGAGCAGGAGCCAGGCTAAGGGAACATCTTTTCTCTTGTTACACTCTTTTTATTGAGTAACAAGAGAGCTAAAATGCTGGTTTTGTTTAATTTTGACCTAAAAAATCACTTTTTTTGCTCAAAATTTGCTGTCATTGTAGCAAAATCAGTTTTTGGTAAAAAATGCTGAAATTGCACTATAATCATCTAAAGACACTTCTCTAGGACTGGTGGGTTTTTAACATTGATAAAAAATGTTAACAGCCTTAAGGCCAAAAAAGAAAGAATTATATGTTGCCCTCAGCGACCAACCCCAAATGTTGGTGGAAAAAAAACATAATAAAAAAACACCCGACTAACCGTCTGACCCTACCTGAGAGATCTGTCTGCCCGTAGAACAGGTTTTTGGGTTTTTAAATCAGAGTTTTTAAAGATAAGTGCACATATCACCCAGGTTATTGGCCTAAATATTGCATATCAAATTAAGCCCAGTCAAAATAGCATCATCATAAGATAACTTAGAGAAATTGATGTTACGCTTATTACAACAATCCAGATAGCCCTGGAGAGTCAAATTACTTCACATTTTTTTCCTGGG
This sequence comes from Ophiura sarsii, assembly GCA_035610835.1. Classification (NCBI taxonomy): domain Eukaryota; kingdom Metazoa; phylum Echinodermata; class Ophiuroidea; order Amphilepidida; family Ophiuridae; genus Ophiura; species Ophiura sarsii. The sequence goes on from CM069441.1 coordinate 53,067,158, forward strand.
CAAAATACATCCATCATAAGGGGGTAAAATTACTTTCTACCGTGTCGTCGTGACAAAATCTTGTTTACCCTAAAGCAAAAATATTTAATTTGACTGAGATGCTGTGTTCCATGAACCTATTCTTAGCGTTTGTTGAACCCATTTGGCCCTTGCTTCATCCTTCAAAACCACGCTCCACTCTTCACGGCGGTCAATAGCCCTCCCTTCCGATTCCCCTCGTTCTTTACCCCCACCGTCTGTCTGCTCAGTGGTCGGTGCTGCAGAGCAAGCAGTCAGGCGGACGAGCGGGCGGGCTAGCCGGCGACGAGTAAAGTCAACATTATTCGGTAGAGCCGTCTGTCGCGGGGCAAGATTGTCTTTCAGTTAAACATTAATGGCATTGACAAGTAGGTTCTTCTTATGAACATGTATCATGTAGCACACAGTACATTGTACCTCCAGTATGGAGTTCGTTAACATGGTGGAACGAGCTTCTGGGGAGTCAAGAAACTTTACGCTTCATCCTTTACGTGTTATTAACCCGTCTTGTCTACCAGAATCCTCGGTTAACCCATGATAAGTACACGCTTCTAATTGACGCCGCATGATTCAACTTTGGGAGGTTGTCAACATTTGTTTAATAAATGACGAGTTACAGGGACTTGTGTTTAGATTAATTATTAACTCAAATGGCCTGGTTCTATAATTGAGCGGGACTAAGTATGTCTACACACACCTCCATATCTTAAATAAATGAGAAGTTTTTATTCATTCATTAGAGTAATTGCATGTAGCATAAATCAATGGTGTCAATGACACAAATAATATTGCTTTAATCTAATTGGAAACAATAATAAGATGTGTTTGTTCTTTATAAGTTGAATCAAAATAGTGTTTAACATGCAGTATTAGAGTCAATGACATCCGAGAAAACAATATTGCTTCAATTTAATTCCAAATTACAATAACATACTGTCAATAATGAATATTTTAATAATATTTTAATATGATATGATAGTGTCAATGACATAGCATCAGTAGCGTTTAAAATAATATTGTTACAATTTAATTGAAAACAATAATTAAATTGTGGTACAAATATAGGCTATGGTGTGTTATTACAGCTTACGCTAGCGGTAGGTGTTTCGCTAATACCGGCATCAGATTTCAGTTTCATGATTTTTCCTTCTTTTTTGTATCACTATTATAATATCTCGGATTAAGCTAGATATTCATTTTGAGTGTAACTTCCAAATGTTTTTATCGGTACTCAACTGATTTTTATTTATGGCAAAGCCAATGCTGTTGAAAACAGATTGTGACTTGTAATAGTTATTTTTAACCAAATAGCCATCAGGATATTTTGAAAATCATGATTCATACTTGATCGCCCATTGCCTCAAAACCATTGTTTCCGGATAGTCCATTTCCAAAATAGGGGTGGAGGGTTTGATTACTTTGATTATCACCTATAAATTCTGTCTCAATGGTCTCTACCAGTTTGGAAATTTGTGTTGTGTACTGTATTATTATCAGTGGGTAATTCCATTTTATCATAGGGATTGTTTTGATAAGAGGCGGTCTGCTCTTCAATCGGTCATTGACCAGACTTAAAGAAAACTATCAAGCGCAGCAGTTGGGGAATGGGTAATTTACTTGGTAATTATTGTGTTATCCCCTACTGTATAATAGATACTAACCATTTAACAAAGCTTTTTGATCAAGAGATATTGACAATTTACTGTTCTTGCTGCATAATCATTCATTTGTTGTGAAATATTTTGTTATTGTTTTCAAACCTGACCTTGGGGTTTGTCTGTGTGGCCAGTCAAGGATTCAATTTAGAATTGATCGCAGTTTTCAATGGCAATTGTAATTTCCTGTAGGACTTTCATTTAATTTATTGTTATTTTTGACACAATAATTGTTCGTCATCATGAAAAGTTTCATTGTTACGATATAAGTGGCTTCGTATAATTGCCTAACTTAATATATGAAGGAAATTAGAAAATTACTTGCAAAATTTACTTGCAAGATTTTCTTCATATAATTTTCAGTATTTATTTATCTTTTGATTTTATTTGCCTGTCTTTCTTTCTTTTCTTTTTAAGACATTTTGTTGGTCTTCTTTTTACATTTCTCTTTTAATTCCTCCTAAATCTATTTGTTGCTTTAATGTTGTGCTTTCTTTTCTCTCTTTTGTGTAGTTGTCCCTCACATTTCCCAATCTTGCTCTAAGATTGGTGTACATAAAAAGCAGCAGCGGTACTATGCTTACATCAGTACAGTCTTAAATAATTGGATGAACTCGATCTGTATAAATACATTAGGCTAGTTTACTGTCCAATCACGATGCACAAAATACCGCACTGGTCTGATTTTGTGTAAGATAAGACTTTATTTAGGCGACAAAAAATCACAACTGTTCTACGGGCAAACGGACCTCTCATGTAGGGTCGGTTAGGCAGGATTTTTTTCCTATTATTTCAAACAATTTCAATTTATTTTTTTTAAAAATCAAAAATGCTTCGAAACAATTTTGTTGGGTCTGTCGGGCCCGTAAAACAAGGGTGGTTTTTTTCGGCGCCTTACTCATGTAAACCATAATTCTCCGGGAATAATTGCCCTACATGTATACATATGTATACATCGGACTATTCCAAATTGCGCGCCATCAGACAATGCAACTCATATTGCGCATCCTCATCTTAAAACTCCTCGACAAAGTTGATTTTTCACCATGGTAATCTATCTGTGACCCATTTAGGATGTGACTTTTGGGTCATTAGCCTGCTGGTGTTTGGGGCCCAGTCACATCATTAATGTGCAAACATGTCTCGGCATGTACTTGTCGGCCGCCAGCAAAATGTCTGAGCCCTGTCGTCGATGAATTCCATGATGGTATTACAAATTGCCGTCAAAATCGCATTTGTTACTTGACAACAGCAAATCATTGTTCTCATTTGACACTGATGAGAAAGTTATATAGACCCTGGGTTCTCGGGAAGACCACTCAAACATTAAAGCACCACACATTAATTTGAACAAAAACGTTGAAAAAGGGTCAAATTTGGACCAATTGGCATCAACGTCATGTATCCAATATACAGTCCATGTTGCACATTATGGTATTGAGGCTATCTTTTTCAAACTTCCGTCATTGCCATTTTGACATTTTAGTGTTTAAAATTTGGTAATACGCCATGAAATAGATTACATAATTATGGTTATGTCCAGCAGTCATGCTATTCAGGATCTGTATTTAGTGTTTATTTTAGGAGCAAGGGTATATTACTTAATTTTTAAGTGGTTCCCTTAACGCAGGTGGTCTCAGGTGGAAAGAGAAATAAATAGAGCAATTATGTCTCATACCTTCATTTGTAATGTGGTATGGTCCACATGCATGGTACACAAGATAAGAGGGAACTTTTTCAGGAGGGCGGTGATTCTCACATGTAAATTATTTGAAGATATGCATCCCCCCCCCGAGTGGCTGCTCGTAACTGGAGCAAGTACTCGCAACTCATGCATTATCCAATCCTGTGGAACTGATATTTGCATTGAAAATCCTCAGACAGCAGGGACCTTCCCCAAAGTATGTCCCAATTTGCAAAAACCTCAAAAAGTAACCCATTATCAGATGTGGGTTAATGTTTAGAAGCCTTGGGAGCACATCCCCAATTTACCTACCCTGTTCCAGTGTTTTGATATATCCATTACTGTTATAGTATTTAGAACATGATGAGAGGTTTTTAAGCAACTATTAAGTGAGCCAGTTGATGAGTTTTCAATGCCAATACATGTACAATGACATGTAAGTCTCACAAATACATTAATTTGTATTGGAGAATAAAGGCTGATGTATGTGGTATGAGTCTGTTAAGGCGCTGTCACACTTAGCCAATTTGGCTCGCTGGAGCTATGCCGGAGAACAAATTTGGCGATTTTCAGGAATTGGTACTAGTACGGTTGCGCAACGGTTTCACATCGCTAAGAACGTTAGTACATCGTTAGTACATCGGCAGGACTACTGTATTACATCGGTACCAGTATGAGGCCACCGGAGAGCTGCCGATCCATTACGGGGCGCTACCGGTGCTCTATCGACACTTAACAAAGCCATACCGTTGTACTGCCGTTGTACTGCCGTGGTAGTCCCTTTGCTCGCTCTAGCAGCGCAACCACAGACAATCTCTGAAAGTTCAATCTAACATAGGGAAAATCTCTCAAAGAAAGTTATAGTGGCTTAAAAGTTGGGGTTGTATAACGGTGTTCTCTCTTCGTATTCAGAGGGCTACACAATCATGATTGTTCCAGGATCTTGAAATGCCCCCTATTTGACAGCGTTTTCGCGGACAATTTTGCTAATTGTACTCCCTTTTTCGCACAAAAGTGCAGTCATTTTGTCTGAAAATAACCCCCCTTTTTCACCATTTTAAGGACAATTTCTAAATAGTCCCCCTTTTGCGCAAAAAAACAGGACACATCTGGTTCAAAATACCCTTTTTTCCTATTGCCAGGAGAATTTGATATGACACAATGCTCAATTTTTCTTTTCTTCTGGGACATATCCTCTCCAAAAAACACCCCTAATTTTTTGAAATCGCGGACATGGTACGGAAAACACCCCTTTTCCACGATTTTTTTGGAACGATCATGGGTACCCAAAGTCAATGTTGTCTGAAACCACTGGGCCATGCATCAAGTCTTCAACGGAATAAAGTGCATCATACATTTACAATAAAGTTCTTTTTTGTACCGCGTACTTGATGCATGCCTGGAACTTAGATGTATCCAACATTGCTATTGGCAAATCATTACTGCATATTTATAGAGAACAAGCCCTGTTCAACCCCATAATCTGTGGTTCAACTTTGTCAATTTTGGTTATAGACTTCAATTTTGATATGATCATTTAGTAACATATGGGGCATTATTGATAGGTGAATACAGTTACATGTGATTCCCAGTGGATAAACCAACTCCGCTACTACTCAAATAAACATAGTTTTCAGATTAAAGTTTGACATGTTGCAAATATTGAGCTGATTGATTCAAGACAAAATCATGTTCTTGTATGTGGTAAATGGATTTTTCTCCCCATCAAACTGTTTCCTATGTGAACTCCCAAGTTAGCAGTAAATCTGAGTGAAATTTCCTCTATTGCAGTGCATTACATGAATATGTTAAAACATTCCCTGTGTGACTTGTAACCAAGGGCTAGAGTAATGTGACAAGAAATACAAAGTTAAAAGACATTTGTGGAGTAAGAGGAAAACGAAAGAAGAGATTCGTCTCGGCTTCCCAAGGTCAAGTTTTTTAAGTGATTCAATGATTTGTTTTTGTTCTTTATGGTATCCATGACCGTAAAGTAATTTCTAAAGTTTATTTTTCTGGAAAGGCCCTGTCCATAGCCAAAGATTTTCATTTTTTTCCAACATATTTGTAAACATATTTGGTGGTTTTGTTTCCAAAATATTTGATTTCTATTTTTTTACAATTTTCAACCAAAAAAATGTTTAAAAAACAAATTCTTAAATTTGAAGAAGAAAAATGGGTAGGCCCCATAGAACAGGGAGTTTTCAGTCGTCTTAGTGTTCAAAGTATAGGAAATCTTATATTACTTGTTTAGGGTATCTGTGGGTAACAAGAAAAATAGGCTAGGATCCGTTCTGAAAGTTCTACATGCGAGCATTGTATCCATCTTAGTATGCAGTTGCAACCCCCACCCCCCCCCCCCCCCCGAAGATCTTATGAGGCTACCCATTGGACCCACATTGACCTTGTAATACCAAACAGAAATTCTCTCCAGCTCTAGTCTTAGACTATACTTTCAGTGGTGAAATAACAAGAGGATTTTGCTGTGTGATATCGGTACCTACTGTTTTTGAATTGGAACTCATCTTTTCCTGAAATATCTGTTTCTTATTTTGCTTCATTGTCAAGTCATTTTATAGGTTTCGGAATAGTCTGTATCTAATTCCAATGTATCATGTGTGTATCATTGCAGGATGAGCTCCAGACAACAACCCGAAGCTATGAGGGTCAACTCAGTATGATGAGCGACCATCTTTGTGGAATGAACGACAAACTAACCAAACAGAAAGATGAAATAGATTCTCTAAAGCTGTCTGTCAAGGTAACTATGTAGGTTTTGAAAGCTGTCGCCTCAGTGCATATTGCGATTGTCTAGATCCTCTCAATAGATCTAGAACTCCTCATTTTTTTATCACGCAAGGAAATTCTGTCAAAACATTGACCATGTTTGATCAATTTGATATCCCTTGTGTCATATTTGCATTGTTATGTATGTCGGACATCCCCAGGATAAATTCGTCTTACTTTAGCCCAGGAGGTTATCTTCTTAAAATCTATGCTATACATACTCACTCGCTCGCTCTATACGTAAAGGTGACTGTCTGCAGTGTCAATGCACCCAGCGTTTCAGGGATAAATGTGTCAAAAAAATAGCTGCGTGCGAGAAAGCTCTCGCGGTAAAATGAACCTTTTGGATACATCTTTACAGTGAAAGCTTAGACTTGTGAATTTGCAACAAAAAGAGTACTTTATTTGGAAAGAAATCTCTAAAGAGCGAGGTCATTTACCTACGATATGCTGTAAAGTGCGATAGGTTTGTGGCCTCAAATGTTCACGCTTACCGAAGAACACATGTTTTTTGTGAATCGTTTCCAATCACAAAATTTCCCAAATGTTAGGCTTGATCTATATATCTAGGTAAAGCTTGGTAGTAGATGTACTGTTTATACATTTTTGATTTTCTGGAGAGCAAAATTATATTGTGTCACATCTGCAGATATAATTACATGATAAAAAACATAGGCTAGTTTTACTTACTGACATAGCGACATTATACTGATTGTTTGGAACGTACCATTCAACTTTGAGGGAACCATTGTTGAATGGATAAGTATACAGATGTCACTATTCAAATCAACTTTAGCTGTTTTTGTCCCATCAAATAATACAGTCAACAATAATAGTTATTTTTAAAATGAATATTGTCATATCCTCCACAATGATGACTGTGGGGATGTTGTGTTTTATCTAACGAAAGTGAGGTGAACTGGATTTTTCACTAAAGTCTGCAATCTATCACCCCTTGAATAGTAATGGAGTAGGCAAGTCCAACTGCATGCTCGTTTTAAGGCTTATTCAAGTTTATCATTGCCATAACTTCCCCTCTGGCAATCTTAGAAAACAGGTCAACTTGACACTTTTGATTGAAATTGTGTGCATTTAATAATAAGAGGATTGCACTCTCCTTAAGCGTTCTTTACCTAATAATTCCTATCCAACAATACAGAATTATTGTGCGGGACCATAATCTCACATTTCAATCAATCAAGTCTAAAATTCCCCTGAAACTACATCCCACCCTCTTCATAATATTTTGATCAGAATATTTCCCCCTTGGTAAAAGCAATGTCCCTGAGGACAAACAACAGATCAGATATTATCCCAGGTAAGAATATCTACTTTATAAATTCACAAGACTGCGCCCAGAGCCAGGATACAAATTGCGTGATCATGTGTGAAATATGATCGATCTGCATGCATTAATGTTTGACATCTTTTAATCGTCTTGTATTTCAGCAGCCAGGCAAGAAATCCTCCAAGAAGTAATATGTCACGCTCCTAGACCAACGTTTGCCGTAGTATGTAATTCAGCCCGTCTATGAATCTATACTTCGTTTTCACCGCTATTGGATTTCACCATCCTGTAGCATTAAAGAGCGTTTGTTTGCCATCACTGGGAAATTATTTCGTTCATCTCTGCGCAGTGATGTCAGAGTATATTCCAATGATCAATGCAGCATTTACGCTTAAAGCACCAGAATTCACTTTGATAAGTCAGGGGGTTAGAGTCATGTGCATGATAATTAGCCGTGATCGCTGGAATATGCTCTGATATCATTATACAGAGGTAGTTGAAAAGAGTAGAGATGAGTATTAGGAATTTGATAGTCCGATTTCATCAGCAGCAGTATCTTAACGTGATATTAATGCACATATCAATTGCAATCCTGGCCCTGGGGGATATGGGACTAGCGGTGATTTGTGACGTCCGGTACAGTCATCGCTACAGTCTCTCCCTTCCCCCCCCCCCCCCCCAGTGGCGTAGCTCAGGGGGGGCAGGGGGGGCAAATGCCCCCCCCCCCCCTGACGAAAAAAAACCATTTGTGCCCCCGCCCCCCACCCCCTAAAAAAAAAAAAGGGGGTGAGAAAAAAGGAAATAGGAAAAAATTGAGAAAAAAGACCGCGGTTATTAGCCAAATAGAAGGCAAAATTGTAAATGGAGTACATTTACTGTGCGGTTTTTTTTTGGACTGTGCGAATTTTTTCGACATTACCCGTGACTAGAATTTTTTTGGGGGCAACCTTTTACGAAAATTTTAGAAATCTTGCCCCCCCCTGAAAAAAATCCTAGCTACGCCACTGCCCCCCCCCCCCCCTCCCCTTAGCCCAAAGAAAATATCACTGTTACAGTCCCTTAGCTGAGACAAACTGTACACCATTCAAGCCATTCCTGGGCTCATTTTTTCAGTGATGTACGTCCCCGCTACATCCCGGATAGCAGGGCACACTTTGCACGTCCCCGGTACACGCCCCCCGCATAGCCGGGCAATGTTTTCTGAACGTCCCGCTACAGTCCCTGCATGGTCCCCGCCATATTCCGGGTCCCTCTGGGCCAGGGTTGCAATGTGATAACTGATAAGTATATATTTGCCATATGCATTGTATAAGATATAACGGTGTTCAAAGTGGATTGATAGAGTCTCCAGTTTAGACCTTGAGTATAAAGCATTTGGAGTTATATGATAATAATTGAAAATGACCATGAAAAATGCCAAATACAAAGGTTTACACAATCACCTACAATATACAGATTTTTATTCTGGTTACTTAAGTCATCAGTTATCTAACCTTTGACAAATATATAGTTTTGATCAAGGCTCTATAGGGTATGTTAATTTGTTGTTGTTGATGTATGCCACTGTTAATGTTTTATCCCTGGGGGTTTTATCCTTCAAACACACATAGACCTTCTTAAACAATTTCAAATAAAGACCAGCTAAGGAAAGAAAAGACTTTCTTTTTAAATTGAAAATAAAGACAATTGTAATGAATTTTAAAAAACACTGGAAACATTTGTTGTAACTTTCTTGTATAGGATCTTGAAACGTGCCAATTTTTCTGAACATTATTTGGGGGAAATGTGAAAAAGAAAATTCCAATTCTTTCATCGGAAATGTGACTATTTTGGGAAAAGTGAATGTGATATTGAAAAGGGAAAACTTTCTATGGGTGGCCAAGCGTTTGCCCTTTTCATAAAGATTTCATTTTCTCAAATCTTCTAATTGTGTGTGAAGTTACGCAAAACAATATACTCCGTGTTGTTTATAAGTTCACTAAAAGTGTTACATGTCCTATGTGGGTAGAAATTCATGAATAGTTGATGTAAGTCACTAATGTTGTATTAAAACTGATGTATAACATCGATCAATATTCTTAAAATATTACAAAAACATCATGTTTATGTGTAATAAAAAGTAGAGCATGTTTTAAAGATGGTGCTCAATCCTTTTTTCAAAACAATCAACATCAGCGAAGCACCGCTGATGAAGCCATCATCATCGACGGCGCGAAGCTCAATCTTTTTTTCAAAACAATCAACATCGGCGAAGCACCGCTGGTGAAACAATCATCATCGACGACGCGAAGCTCAACCTTTTTTCAAAACAATCAACATCGGCGAAGCACCGCTGATGAAGCCATCATCATCGACGGCGCGAAGCTCAATCTTTTTTTCAAAACAATCAACATCAGCGAAGCACCGCTGATGAAGCCATCATCATCGACGGCACGAAGCTCAATCTTTTTTTCAAAACAATCAACATCGGCGAAGCACCGCTGATGATGCCATCATCATCGACGGCGCGAAGCTCAATCTTTTTTTCAAAACAATCAACATCGGCGAAGCACCGCTGATGAAGCCATCATCATCGACGGCGCGAAGCTCAATCTTTTTGTCAAAACAATCAACATCGGCGAAGCACCGCTGATGAAGCCATCATCATCGACGGCGCGAAGCTCAATCTTTTTTTCAAAACAATCAACATCGGCGAAGCACCGCTGATGATGCCATCATCATCGACGGCGCGAAGCTCAATCTTTTTTCAAAACAATCAACATCGGCGAAGCACCGCTGATGATGCCATCATCATCGACGGCGCGAAGCTCAATCTTTTTTCAAAACAATCAACATCGGCGAAGCACCGCTGATGAAGCCATCATCATCGACGGCGCGAAGCTCAATCTTTTTTTTAAAGACAATTAGTACCTGGGCAGTTCCGTAGTTACGGACGTACATTTCAGAGAATTCAGACACTTTGAGGGCTTGCAAAATCTAAACTATACCAGTTGCTTGATTATTAACACCTGGGTTTCAAGTATCTCTAGTAGGAGTATAAAACCTGAAAATTCCTTTGCTGTACCATTTTCGGTTAATGAGATATGGCGTGAAAACCCTCCGTCGCGGACGTACGCAGAGAAAGTGATTTTTTCAGTACACCTGTATTCCTATCAAAAGTTCTCTGAAGTGTTCAGGTCTGTAATGAAAACTAATATTGTTTTGTTTGTAAGAGGGACAAACCTAAAGAAAACAAACAGAGAAAATTATCAGAACCTTTATCTTTAAGTTAAAATTGACTGATGTTTATCCGTCGCGGACGTACATATTAGTGTTGCGGACGTACATCTCTGAAATAATTCACAGATGTACGTCCGCGACACTAACAAAAGACCATGTATTAAACATGTAAACAGATACAGAACAAAATAAGTTTTAAACATTAAGTATGAATCATCAGCTTTAGAAAAATACTTACTTCATTGGTTTCCAACATTACCAAAGTATTGAACAGAGTGGTTAAAAGTAGCAGCTTTTGGGAAGTGTACGTCCGCAACAGAAGGTACCAAATTTAATCCAAAAAGCATAATTCTTAAATATTTTGGTCATTTTAAGTAACTTTTTTATATGATACATAACACATGTTCATTGTTGTATTGATTGTATCAATTTGTAATACTTGCCTTAGTTCATTCATGGAAATAATTGCACTTCCATGGTGCGATTTCTACTAAAAAATGCCCTGTACGTCCGCGACAACCTCAAAATCAGCCAAACCGAGAATGTTAGATCAAATTCCAAATTATATCATGAAACTACAACCCATAACCTTTGATATGATACATAAATTAGGTTATATCGACGATTTTCAATTTTTTCAATTTCTTCAATTTGGGTTACCTAATTACGGAACTGCCCACCTACTGATTTACCATCATACTTTGGACACTGTTCGCAACGTCCGGGCTCGCAATTTAAATAAGATTTGGGACATGTTTAATGTTAACGCTATGGCAGAGGTCTCCCCTTCTCTTACCCCTCTCCGGTAAATAAATATTGACCCTACCTATGCTTTTAATAACATGGGATCAACCTATCTACATTGTCTAGTGGGAGAGGGCAATGCGTTCCTTATTTCGGACAAAGTGTATCAACCTTTGTTTGTTCATGATGGGTCAATTAATTTTAGTGAATCAATTTACAATGTTATGGAAAATAATTTTACGTGGATAAAATTATAAATGTTATGGTTAATCAGTGTGTCCATGTATGATTGTGGTTTGTCGTCGACGTATTGTTGTATTTATTTCACCCAAGTCCCCTACATCACCCCCCCCCCCAGGCTGTCAGATCTCCTCCCGATCCCGGTGGTATGCTACATATATAATTATAGCTCTGGAGGGTGTCATAGATACTGAAATTCGGTCCCTTGTGCAATATCAAGGGGTAAAGAACGACCCATAATTAAGTTTTCCGATGTGCATGCGAAGGAGAACAGTGTTGCCAGCTGAAAGTTTCATCCTTGCTGGATTGGGCCTTTAAACTTTTTCGCGGGTTGTTGCTTTCTATTTCCGGTTTTTTCCCGCGTTTTCGTTTGCCCGATCTCGATCTGTCCGCTTTTCTTTTCATTCGCTTTTTTGGCTGCCTTCAACAACGGAGGTCCGGTGGAGAAAAACACACAGAGGAAACGTCATTGGCATCAATCATCAGTGTTTTATTCTCAATTTCAATCCAGCCAAGTCTTTTCTTCTTCCGTGCACTCGTCTTTACGTGTACTTTTGACTCGTTGTATCATCATAGGGCGGCGATAAACTGTCAGTGATTTACGGTTCATCGTCAAAACGTTAAGTACTTTAATAATAGTATTTTGGTTGGATTTCGGTTTCGATCGGAATTGATCGTGTCATAGAAACGCGATATGGAAGTGGGAAGATGGATCACGTAGTTTTCTCTGTGTTTTTTCAACCGGGCTGCAAGGGTTATGCGTCAATGGCCGAATCTATTCGGCAGGAGCGTGCAGTATTACAGGTATTATTTACAACTAGCTAGGTGAGAATTATGTTACTTAATCGTTCTGTAAACATGGTAGGCCTAAACACGCAAATGTGTACAGTTCGTGTCAATATTTTGCTTTCACTCGATAAATTTATGCAAAGCTTTCATTGTTATACTAGGTCATTTCCGCATGCTTAGCTGTTTATTGAATATCGATCGGGAGCGTACGGAAGGTTTTTTAAAGTAAAATCCCGGCTAATCCAGGGGCTATTTTTTGGTTCGCCGCGATCGATGTTGTTGATCTCGTTCCGCGGCCAGGCATATTCATTCATGCTAAAAAAATGTATCAAGAAATTGCGCACGATAGAGTATAGGGTTGTTTATATTACATTGTACTTCTCGGTTATCATGCAGGATATTTTACAAGGCTTTACGGTTGTTGTTCATACCAATGTTAGTAGGCGCAAATCATTATATTCATAAATTAAAGGTTGAGGTGGGTCATTCAGAGGTTTAAAATAATTATAGATTATATGAATCTGCCTCCATTCAACATGTCATAGGTTTTGGCTCTAAACCAGGTCTTACCAGAATATCAATAGTATGCTGTCATTATCGATTTAGGATTTGATGTAGTTGACCGGTTATTATGTGTTGCAGTGGGCTTTTTAAAGTTTTAAATTACGGTCTATCCTCTTCAGTTTAGTTTGCTATTAACTTATAATTGTGAACTAAAGTCAGGCACTCGAGAGTTATCTATCTATCGATTTACGTGCTCGACGATATAAAGTCTAATCTTCTCAACGTCTTTAGATTATTATTAATTTATAGCTCATATTTACTTTCTCGCTATTTTGCTATCGGGTCATAATAGTAACTGAGGGCGCTATTTATATCGTGCGCTATTTATATCGTGCGGTTCATATCGGGGTGGTTTTGAGACAATCTTTTTGTAGTAGTTTGGTTACCGTGTCATTTGTTTATCATCAGAATTCATGTTTAAATGTTACTCGTAGTTTTTAAACATTCATCATCGGAATTCCTTGAAATAGATTATCATGGGGAATATCGGTGCAATATTAGACTGATTTTGACGTTGCCGTCGGTATGGAAAATAATTTTACGTGGATAAAATTATAAATGTTATGGTTAATCAGTGTGTCCATGTATGATTGTGGTTTGTCGTCGACGTATTGTTGTATTTATTTCACCCAAGTCCCCTACATCACCCCCCCCCCCCCCCCCCCCCAGGCTGTCAGATCTCCTCCTGATCCCGGTGGTATGCTACATATATAATTATAGCTCTGGAGGGTGTCATAGATACTGAAATTCGGTCCCTTGTGCAATATCAAGGGGTAAAGAACGACCCATAATGTTCCAATGCAAAAAGAACGACCCATAATATATTTTGGCCAACCTGTCCCACAATGCAATAGTAAGGGACAGTCCAGCACCTCATCAATTTGGGCAGTCCAACACCTCAACAATTATAAGGGGCGGCATCCAACAATGCAATATTAAGGGGCTGCCTCATGAATGGGCGGTGTTATTCTACATACAATTTGGACAGCCCATAATCTATCTTTGGACGGGGCTTTTAAAGAACGACCCATAATCTATTTTGGCCAACCTGTCCCACATGCAATGTTAAGGGACAGTCCACACCTCATCAATTTGGGCAGGGCTTTTAAAGAACGACCCATAATCTATTTAAGCCAACCTGTCACATGATACTGAACTTCAGTACAATTTGGACAGCCCATAATCTATCTTTGGACGGGGCTTTTAAAGAACGACCCATAATCTATTTTGGCCAACCTGTCCCACATGCAATGTTAAGGGACAGTCCACACCTCATCAATTTGGGCAGGGCTTTTAAAGAACGACCCATAATCTATTTAAGCCAACCTGTCACATGATACTGAACTTCAGTCCCAATGCAATATTAAGGGGCAGCTCAACACCTTAACAATTTGGACGGGACTATTAAAGAACGATCCATAATCTATCTTTTTTCTACAGCCCAGCGGGGCTCATTACAATCCGAAATATGTCCCTGTGCAATATCAAGGGGTAAAGAACGACCCATAATGTCCCAATGCAAAAAGAACGACCCATAATCTATTTTGGCCAACCTGTCCCACAATGCAATAATTATTAAGGGACAGTCCAGCACCTCATCAATTTGGGCAGTGCTTTTAAAGAACGACCCATAATCTATTTAACATGTTTAAGCCGACCTGTCACATGATACTGAACTTCAGTCCCAATGCAATATTAAGGGGCAGTCCAACACCTTAACAATTTGGACGGGACTTTTAAAGAACGACCCATAATATATCTTTGGACGGGGCTTTTAAAGAACGACCCATAATCTATTTTGGCCAATCTGTCCCACATGATATGTTAAGGGACAGTCCAGCACCTCATCAATTTGGGCAGGGCTTTTAAAGAACGACCCATAATCTATTTAAGCCGACCTGTCACATGATACTGAACTTCAGTCCCAATGCAATATTTTAAAGGGGCAGTCCAACACCTTAACAATTTGGACGGGACTATTAAAGAACGACCCATAATCTATCTTTTTTCTACAGCCCAGCGGGGCTCATTACAATCCGAAATATGTCCCTGTGCAATATCAAGGGGTAAAGAACGACCCATAATGTCCCAATGCAAAAAGAACGACCCATAATCTATTTTGGCCAACCTGTCCCACAATGCAATATTAAGGGACAATCCAGCGCAGTCCAACACCTTAACAATTTGGACGGGACTATTAAAGAACGACCCATAATATATCTTTGGACGGGGCTTTTAAAGAACGACCCATAATCTATTTTGTAAAATCTGTCACATGATACTGAAATTCAGTCCCTGTGCAATAGGGCAGGGCTTTTAAAGAACGACCCATAATCTATTTAAGCCGACCTGTCACATGATACTGAACTTCAGTCCCAATGCAATATTAAGGGGCAGTCCAACACCTTAACAATTTGGACGGGACTATTAAAGAACGACCCATAATATATCTTTGGACGGGGATTTTAAAGAACGACCCATAATCTACGAGAACTTCAGTCCCAATGCAATATTAAGGGGCAGTCCAACACCTTAAAAATTTGGACGGGACTATTAAAGAACGACCCATAATATATCTTTGGACGGGGCTTTTAAAGAACGACCCATAATCTATTTTGTAAAATCTGTCACATGATACTGAAATTCAGTCCCTGTGCAATAGGGCAGGGCTTTTAAAGAACGACCCATAATCTATTTAAGCCGACCTGTCACATGATACTGAACTTCAGTCCCAATGCAATATTAAGGGGCAGTCCAACACCTTAACAATTTGGACGGGACTATTAAAGAACGACCCATAATATATCTTTGGACGGGGATTTTAAAGAACGACCCATAATCTACGAGAACTTCAGTCCCAATGCAATATTAAGGGGCAGTCCAACACCTTAAAAATTTGGACGGGACTATTAAAGAACGACCCATAATATATCTTTGGACGGGGCTTTTAAAGAACGACCCATAATATAGTTTGGTAAATCTGTCACATGATACTGAGATTCGGTCCCTGTGCAATATCAAGGGGTAAAGAACGACCCATAATGTCCCAATGCAAAAAGAACGACCCGTAATCTATTTCGGCCAACCTGTCCCACAATGCAATATTAAGGGACAGTCCAGCACCTCATCAATTTGGGCAGTGCTTTTAAAGAACGACCCATAATCTATTTAACATGTTTAAGCCGACCTGTCACATTATACTGAACTTCAGTCCCAATGCAATATTAAGGGGCAGTCCAACACCTTAACAATTTGGACAGGACTATTAAAGAACGACCCATAATATATCTTTGGACAGGGTTTTTAAAGAACGACCCATAGTTAATGGGACGCTAAAGTACTGACTGACACTTGAGTTGGTTATACAAGTCCAGTGGTTTTAGGATAAAATAATTTAATTCCCACGTGTGATGAATTTTATAGGGGGGATATATGATCAAAATCCATTATTGCATTGAAACCAACGGAAATTCAAAATTTACGGCCGTTCGTCGTGTCCGCCATCGTCTGGGTGCCGGACGGCAGTGCCAATGATCATTAATCAAGGATTTAATATCACACAGCATATCATAAAACCACATTATTATAATCAACCCACATTAGACGTATAGGAGCTATAATAGTTTTGGAGTTAGAATATATTTATTACCTGGGCAGTTACTTATTTTGAGGACTGTATTATGTCATTGAGGTTTGAAAATTATACAAAATACTATTGTTTTGAAAAAAAGCTTGAGCTTCGCGCCGTCGATGATGATGGCTTCATCAGCGGTGCTTCGCCGATGTTGATTGTTTTGAAAAAAAGATTGAGCTTCGCGCCGTCGATGATGATGGTTCACCAGCGGTGCTTTCGCGCTGGCGAAGGTGATATTGAAAAAGGAAGACCTTTCCGATGTTGCATTATTTTCTAAAAGTTTGAGCTTCGCGCCGTCGAAGATGATTTAAAAAAAAGAGGAGCTTCAAAAATGGTAGGAAAAAGAAAATTGAGCTTCGCGCCGTCGATGATGATGGTTCACCAGCGGTGCTTTCGCGCTGGCGAAGGTGATATTGAAAAGGAAGACCTTTTCGATGTTGCATTATTTTTTAAAAGGTTAAGCTTCGCGCCGTCGAAGATGATTTAAAAAAAAGTGGAGCTTCAAAAATGGTAGGGTATTCTAAAGTTTAGCCTATAAATCAGTCCCCATTTGTTCAACTGTCTGTTTATGCAAACTTTTTAGTTAAATTCTAGTCTAAGCTTATTGTATGAATGAAGTACAGTCCAACCTTGGTTATCCGACCCTCTTTTATCCAGATAACTCTGTGATCCAGCTGGATGATCCCAAAAGAAAATAATGGTTTTTTTCACAGCCGTTGCACCTTATTTTCACACTCTGAAGCATTTGAAGGCTGTCTTTTGATGTTGGTAGTGCTGTTTAGTGCTTGAATAAGGCATTGTCACTGTAATTGCCCCTGTGTAACCTTCTTTTGTCCCAATTTAAACTCTTCATTCCGGACAGTCAATGCAGTTTAAAAATAAGTATCATATTGAAAACTTTAGGGGTATTAAACGCAAAAAGTCCCATATGAAATCAACCTACGGTTGTGATCCTAATTCACCACACACTGTGTACTATCGGGACTCTGGGACTTTTCCATTGCACTCAATGGCAGGCGCGTAGCCAGGATTTAATTTTACGGGGGGCGCAGTGACCGATAATAATTACTATCAAAGCGGTGCGCAGCACCGCCCGACGCGGTAACGCGGAGAGGGGGGAGTCAGAGGGGGGATGTGCCCCCCTCTGATGTTAGCGATTTTTGAAAAATCATGGTCCAAATGAAGCCATTTGGTGCAACATTTTACCATAATATCGGCAGTAAAGAAGCTTACACATTTGCCGCAAATTGTTTGTTTAGAGGCCATTAAATCACCGAGATCGATATGTTTTTTGTAACTTTAAACGTAATTAAATTCAATCAACAATTGTACAACAACATAGCTTACCCTGTGCGACGAGGTCGGATTCGGCAATGGACGTTTCAATTACTAGTATGTGTAGTATCCTCTATCTTTGCTTCTATATAATAATGCTGTCCCCTTACTGCATGTATACTCTGTGCTTCGATGGTCAGGGATTCGGACGACCTTGGTCATATTGATGAACTTAAACGCGTACTGTACATACTGTATGTAATATGATACTAACTAGCCAAGCCGTTTCATGGAGAGGTTTATGCCAAGCGGTGCTAGTCATGACTGTCGGGTTTTCTCGATTTCGAGTATTTCGAGTAAACGCACACCTCCCCTTCCCTCCTCCTCTTCCCCTTCTTCTCCTCTCTCCTTTTTCTTTTTTTTTTTTTTTTCTTTTTACGATTTTTTTACGGGGGGCGGGCGCCCCCATAGCCCCCCCCCTGGCTACGCGCCTGCAATGGGGTGTAGTAAACAATACACACACTAATGCCGCTTGAACATTTCACCATAAACATTTATTTGTAAGCAATAAAACAATTCAGTAATATTGCAACGTCAAATGTTAATACAACAATTAATGTGAGGTATTGCGACCATTTTTAAATGACGAACTACAGCTGAATAGATAATGTAATATACTTTTACACCCCTGTAGCGATAGTTCCGCGACCCAACATGTGGATCGATGTTGTATTGTATTTGTATTGTGTTGTATTGATTCACTGACCAAAACATCCGCTGAGCCAAGATTTTGCCTAAAATAGTCCTGATTGGTGGGAAAAAACGCGGGTAGTTCCTTTTAACATGTTTAACCAATCATAAGGCAAGGGACAAGCTCAAAATTACGTGCTTAGTGAGGTAATTAGGTTTGCGTTGAGCAGATGCACCGAAGTTTTCAATATGAAAAATAGCACATTTACGCACGCATAAGTCCATGAATATCAACCAAATTGAGCTTAATTATATAGCCACTTCGGGTAGGTACATATCGAGAGAAAATAATTGCGGGCATAGCGCATATTTTTTTTACAAAAAGGTAACCCACCAAAATAGTGTCATCATTTGGGGGAATGGAGAACCTGATCCCCCCCCCCCATCAAAGAAATTCGGCATACTCCACAGTGAAGATTAGTTGATGATGTAATAAATAAATGACCGAAGGAACATCACTAAAATAACCAAAAATGTAACAAACAAAAACTAGCAGCATACTGTCCGCCAATATGGTTATGCTTGGAATATGTTTGTTCATACTGGGGTTTGATATGAATATTTTATGAGGTTTAGAAATATTATCAGCAGCTTTCAAATGTGCAGATGTAATGGGGCTTTTGAAACGTTTGTGAAAAAATGCGACGATTTTAGGGTTTTTTGACACATTGTAAGGCCCAAAATGCAACAGCTTGAGGGGGCTTCGCACCCCTGTCCCCCAACCAAGGGGGGGGGCGACCCCTATAATGGGGATTCACCCCCTGGACCCCCATCGGTTTGGTCCCCAAACGTAGCACCCTGGCCACCCCTGGTTGGCACTGTGACAGTAATTCTTTTATATCTAAATATTTATTTTTCTAGATTGGTCACACATTTTGCTGCAATATGGCTTATAAATTCAAGATCTGTTTTTATTGCTGTTTATATAAAACAGACAAGTTCATAGAGTCAAACATAGGTGCCAAGACAAACCATTTAGTTTGTTTGGATTAATGTAATTTCCTGTTCAACTTTCCCTCTGTAGTTTTCACACATCAAACCAGTTGTTGTATATTATCCTATCCAGGCACAGTGTATTAGTGTGAACCTGAACTTATCAAGAACGTTTATATGTCACCCTTCACAACCCTAGTCATCTGACATGCTTCAAGTTCTTGTTTTCAGATGTGTCAGTGTTGCCAGCTGACATTTGTGTTCAAGGCCACAGTATAAGTGCTGTCTAGTCTACGGCTTCCAACCAGAAGTTTTCACCGAGCTCCAATTTAATAGTGACTGTTGATCCAGTGTTAATCTTAAGAGAGGAACTGGTACAATTATAGTGTAAGATCAAGACATTATTTTGCATTTTGTCAGTTCCCCAAGCCCACAGGTTCGGTGCTTCATGCTGCACACCAGAGTGCCATCATCATGCAGTCTATGGTTGGCTGGTAGTAGATTAAATTCATTCCTGCAAGGAATTCTCAATTCGTAAATGCCACAACTATTACTTGGTGACCGGGCACATGTTTGTAGCACACTCCTAAAACGACGTGGTCATTTTACTATAAGGAAAACATGACCACATCGTTTTAAGAGTGTAGGGCCGTGCGTTTCCAAATACTAAACTATGAACTTCCTTTAGTCGAAAAAATGGGGAAATACAAGGGCATGTTGTTAGTGTAAAAAGTCAAGTCAAGCAGATATTGGTAAATAGGGCAAGGTTAGTTTTCACAGTCTAAGGTAAAATGCCTGTGTGAAAACAACCTTACCCTGTAATGAATTGCCTGACCAGGGCAAGGTTGGTTTTCGCAGTCTAAGGTAAAATGCCTGTGTGAAAGCAACCTTACCCTGTAATGAATTGCCTGACCAGGGCAAGGTTGGTTTTCGCAGTCTAAGGTAAAATGCCTGTGTGAAAACAACCTTACCCTGTAATGAATTGCCTGACCAGGACAAGGTTGGTTTTCGCAGTCTAAGGTAAAATGCCTGTGTGAAAACAACCTTACCCTGTAATGAATTGCCTGACCAGGGCAAGGTTGATTAATTGCCTGACCAGGGTAAGGTTGGGTTTCACAGCTGGTGAAACACAATCAACCTTGCCATGTCATTCATTTTATAAAGCTTATGCAGTGTAATAGCAAAATTCAATCTATCAGTCACTATCAGTCACGGGCAGTGACACTGTTTGAAGTTATCACATCCATTAAACAGGATGGCAAACAAATTCCATTCGCAAAATGAAAAACAGTCATTTTATTGAAAATGGTATACTGTAAAAGTGGTAATTTTCACGCGATTAAATGTTTGCGCTTTGGCGATTTTCATCCATTTCGCTTGTTTTTAAATTCGCGATTTGTAAGTTCATTTCATAGACTTATACACAAAATAAATATTTGCGCGTGTTTTTATTTTCGCGGTAGCTGCTTGAAGCGCGTTTCCACGTTTACAGTAGCTACTCATCCCATTTTCTAATATGACAAAATATGACATTCCAATGGAAGACATGGTACTAAACATTCATAGACTACCAAGTCCTGGGTTCCAATCATCCTGTATTCTCGCAGAAAAATCTATCTATCAATAGATTAGTTCCCAGAAAGATATTATTTTTTCACTGCCCTGCTTATAACTTACCAAACAAATTACAATGTTGTTTTGTTTTACATGTGACGCGATATCAAGTGGAGCGAGTCGGATGTCTGGTATATTGATTTTAGTTATAGGTAAAGAGAAGTGACAAATCTTATGTTTTACTTTGTTTTCTCAGTTGGTTAATTGTTTGTAACTTAAATACTAGGACCATACTGTAGCATTTTTCACCTGCTGTAAAATGATGGCAAATATCAAAATTGAAAACTGTCGACATGACTCATTTCAATTGATCATGTCACATAATGCAATAGGCTAGTTAATTTTGTCTCAGACCATCAGATGTGTCTAGATTAGAGTATTTTGGAAAAGCCCTTTGCAATTTCTCGATGCTAAAATATTGCATAATTGGAACAATATTCTCAAGCTATGTTGAGGGTGCATGTTGGCGCAGCGGTAATTCCCTCTCCTTGCATCAATGAGGTCCGGGTTCGATTCCTTGCACGGCCGGGCTTTATGTGCATTTGGTTTATCGCGATCCATGCACGCTCTTGTAGGTTTTCTCAAGGATCTCCGGTTTCCTCCTGCTTTCAAAATCTGTGATCAGTTGTTTCGGTTATCAAAAAACTTCCTTCACCCAATGGAATTTGGGGTGGGGGGGGGACTGCAATGATAACTGGTGGATGTTACAATTTTAAGTGCAGATAGGTTTGCGCCTGAATTGGCAGCACCCTAGTTGATAAAACTTCCTTCACTCAATGGAATTTGGGGGCTGCACTGATAAATGGTGGATGTTACAATTTTAAGTGCAGATAGGTTTATACCCGAATTGGCAGCACCCTAGTTGATCTGATTCTGATGATTCACCAGTGACAGCAAAATTACAGCGCTTTGATCAATCTTGGAAAGGCGCTATATAAATCCAGATTATTATTATTATTATGTTACTATCCAATACAATGACCATAGAAACCCCGGACATTTAAGAATGTTAAGAGTAGGTTTCTAATGTTACAATAACATTTCAATTGAATGTTTAATTCTTAACTGTATAATGATAATGATGCATATTGTATTATATTTTGTATACATGAAAACAACAGAACCCTTTAAGCTGCAATAAGTGTGACTATATTTGAGCTGTATATTTCACATCAAAATAAGATTTGAAAATTGTAACAAAATGTAAGTCTATATAATGTGAAATTTAACCTGTTATTGTGGATGTTATGTAATATTGTAATATAAGTATACAACAATGCATAGTAATGTAATATTTTCAGTTATTGTATTTACACTTGATAGTCATACTCCTATCCAATTGTCTTATATCCACATCTAGTCGCCTATAAAACCTCCATTCATTGCAAACATTTGCTTCCAAGCCATTGAACAGTTACTTCCAAAACCATTTTTGTGACCCATTTGTCTAATCCACTTCAACCCCTCCCATATGTGACCCATAACCTGACCCAACGGACATAGGATTAACAAAATTCAATGCGTGCACCAGACAATTTGTTTTGATTCGTTGTTCAGGCATCACGGGTTCGCCCATTTTCACTGCAGGTGTTAGCAAACTTATTAATATGTTTTTATTCGTTATAATATTACATCCAAATTATGCTCAAATTGTGAATTTTGATTTGTATAGTGTCGTGTATGAATTAGGTCAATACATGCGTATGTTTTGTTTCTTGAAAAATTAGAAAAATCAATCCACTTACACAAATGTTGATTGCTCACAATAGCACTCCCCTGTGGGGTTGTGCCATTATTCACACATCCGCATCAGCACACGTGCATTGATTTGTCTAATTTCTCTCGAAACAACACATACACATTTATTGACCTATAACCAATTTACTGGTGTTAAGGCCAATCTGGCCTATAATTCATTCACCTTCCTCTACACACTGACATCAGTATGTATTCCGGTGATAACAGTTTAATATCACACGCACAAATATACCAGGTATATTTGTCTCAGCTGGAATCAGTGTTACTGATGTTAACTGCACGGAGGAGGACTATGGTGCACATTCGTTTGTACATTTGCCACACTGTTTCTTGGCTGCAAGCAAGAGCTTTCCCGTCTTGCGCTTAACAACATAGACTAGTAGATTAAAGAGCGGTGCTTTCCAAGATTCCAAAAATTACCAACATACCCCAGAATATTTCCCTATGGGCTAAAAATAACGTGGCACTCATCATATTTTAATTTCTGTAAAGTAAACATCGTTCCGCCGTCTCAGATTATTCAAAAACACAGATGGTGTGCAAACAGACTGATTCTTGACACTGTTTTGTGTAATAGTGTCCCAGTTATCAAACAAACATTGTACACTCAAAGCAACATAAAAAAGATGTTATCAGACAAAATTGGAATAAAACGTGCCATCGCATGAAGCAATGTGGCCTAATTCTGCCGATGTACCTATAGACATGACCCAGTTAAACATACATATATGCATGTATGTACTTTTTCCCCATGATTGTACCGGTGCACTTTCTCTCCTGGTTATACAGGGCTTTATTTACCAACTTTTTGTTTGTTGGGCTGTCTGTCCCAGGTGATACATGGCCTATTAGAATGTAAAGTGTGCCATTGGCGAGAATGTGCGACAAGATTATGTGCTAGCTAGACATTAACCCCTGAGAACTACCTGCTGATTGGTCAGAAAGACGGATACATCATTCGTTGCACCAATCAGAGATGTTGTTAGAATAACTGTATCCCTGATAAAGATTGGAGTGAAATATTTTTTCAAAGCAGTATTTTAATTGGTTATTCAAATGAGTATAACCTGTAATTAACCAATCATAAATACTGTTATATAAGCAGGTAGTGCTCAGGGGGTTAAGACATGATTAGATTGGAATATGCATGAATCAATAGATATGGTATGTTGCTATTCATAGGTAAACATAGTCTCCCAGATTTCTGCCGCGGGAAATGGGTGAACTGAAACCCGGGTTGCAGTAACAATTTATGTGATCCAGCATTTACTAGTTATCCAAATCCTGGGAGGGGGAGAGAGTGGGAGGGGAAGGACTTCACCTTTGTTGTTTGAATGTGCTACTGGAATACTTATACCCGTACAAATTCCTCAATGTTTATTTACTTTATTATATCTTTATTACTGTACAAAATGCGAGCCAACTCTGAGAGCGGCTGTAAAACTAGGTCCATTCTCAATCTTTTCTTGATTTCAAATCCTTCTCAAATGCATATGAGGGTGTGGGTCTCTTTTGCTGCAAGAAAAACTTTGAGATTTAACTCCAAAAAAAAAAGAACCAATTCAAAGTTAGTCTTGCAGCCTAATTTCTTAACAACATTTTAAAATGTTTAAAAGGATATACAGAGATTTAGTTGAGATTTCCACTTCAATTCTGATTAAATCTTGAAGTTTTGCGATGTTTTATAAGCAAAGGGATATTTTTATGATACACACTGTATGGTTATATTTTGTTAAAAGATTAGCTTGGGTTTTTTCATACTTACATGTCATCCTTTCCCTATCATACGACGAGAGGATTTTGAAATTTGTTTATCAAAAACATATATCATGAGAGAATTTTGGAATCTGTACAGTATATCAAAACACAAATCACAAATGCTAGCATGCAAGCATCTGATGGTGCTTTGTTGTAAACAATTATAGTTTAATCAGTTCCAAATTGGCGAGAAATATTAGGTTTTGGTGTCTCTGCGTGCAAAAGTATGTGTACGGACGTGATTATGGCCAAACGCACACGGTTTTGGTTTGCACGCACACGTCGCACGTATGATGCACCGTGCGGTTGTTGCCTTAATGTGCCCCCACGTCCTCCTGTATTCATTCGCTGCTCTGTAAGGAGGCTTCGCCAATTTAGAACTGATCAAACTATAGAACAATATTATGAAGACATGCAAATAGAAATATTGTCGTCAAATATTTCTGAAGTGTTTTGCTTTCATTTTGAAGCAAATCAACAAGGAAAAAGCTTTGCTCCAGGCATTTATGTTTATCACTCTTAACATTATTCTGTCAATCTCCTTCAGTATAAATGTTGTTTACAACGCCAAAGAAATTGGAGCGTGGTAATGTGTCCCCAATCTACATGTACCAAGGGACACCATGTAGGATAATTATGTTACAAGATTTTGGGTACATGAGTCATGTGAAACATTGTCTTGCTATATTGCCTTGCTATATATATATAGCACAGACCCTAGAGAATGCAAGAAATAGGGTTATGGGAACATCTATAGCCTGACTGTACACAGGTTATGTATAGGCAGGTGTAGTGTACCAGTATGTAATTACACAGTATGTAACACATGTGAGCTTTGATACAAAATAAGGTTATGGGAACATTAGACGACTGTATGTAATGAAACATTCTGGTTCATGAGTGTGTTATTTCAGACTGTAGACTGGTGAATCAATTGATCCACTTTACCTCTATAATAAGAGCTGGTTAGAATATCATATCGGTTTATTACAGTGGTGCATCTGTCTGTGATGCATCCCATTCATAATGGGGACATCGTGGAGGCTATGGTTATTTTTGAGATTTAGAGCAAAATTGCTTGTAATATTTTACACAAATATTAGAAAATGCTTAAGAAGTAGACAAGATGCACAGATGGACATAATAATATGTCACATTTGAAGTGGTATTTTATGAATACTTGCAACTATGCAATTTGTTTTATTCTTTGTTATTTAATTCTAGTGGAATTTAGTATAAGGTCTACAAAACTTTGGAACTATACTCCCATTACCCTTACTCCTGTGGGCTGTCCTGGGTTGACTTTTTAAAATTAAAAAATTTAAAAAAATTATTTAGTGAGTTTTGCTTTATTCCGTATTAAAACGAAATAAATAAATTTTACAAATGTTTACTAGTAAAAAAAAAATCGCGTCCTGGGCTGTGAGGTCAAAACGTACTCCATATAGTTTTTGATTGTGTATTAGTTTTGTATGCACTGGCATATGGTCCATTCTCCGTTAGAGTGTTCAAGTTGAGTCTCACATATGACCAAATAACATCAACAAAGAAATAATCCTTTAGAATTGTTAACTTTAATAGTTTTAGAACATAGAACAATGCATGGGTGATTCTTAAACATACCCATTTTTTAGGGAAAACAACTTGAAGTTAGCACTTGTAACCTGGCTTTTAACAAACAAACAGATACGTTACTATAAATTCACCTTAAAACAATAAATTTCAAACAGAACCTTTGGATTTTCATGGCAATATGTATTTAAAAATTGCATTCGTTGATGTACAGGCACCATAAAGGAGTTTCTGTGATGACTATTAGTGGTGAAATAATAAAATAATACTGTTATCTAGTGCAACTGACAAGCGTCAACAAATATATTTACCGGATTAGAAGGGTCAACATCATTGCAGTTTCTATTTAAGGCACGGAAAGTTGCAGTGTTGGATTCATTTTCCTTCAAATTAAGCACTCGGGTATTATCATCATGATTAACAGGTAATATATTGAAATATGTCCACTCCAATAGGTAAATATATGATTTAAAGTCAGGTAGATGTATAGTAACGTATCTGGCAAAACATTTTAATAAAGTGTTCATACACGATTAATATTTTACCAACAATAAAACAATGATGCAGCTGTCAGCTAGGATCCGATACTTTTACGTAATTGATTACAACGCAACACTTCTAAACTTGAAAGGTAAACTTCAACTATTAAAAACTTCAGATTACCAATTTCCATTGATACTGACCAGTCCTAAGATGTGCATTCTCTGGATTAGAATGTCAACCTAATTGCAGTTGTTATTTATGACGGTCAAAAAAATGTAATACTGTAAAAGTGGAAATTTTCCCGCGTAGAAATTTTCGCGCTTCGCACATTTTGAACAATTTTGCTTGTTTTTATTTTTTCGCGAAAATCACGAAAATAAATGTAGCGCGAACATTTCCACTTTTACAGTAATGGATTAATCTTCCATACAACTATTAATAGTCTTTCGAACATTATCAACCCGATCAACAGGTAACTACTAAAAACTAATTCCACTCGGACTAAGAAATGGTAATGATCCAAAGTGAGAAAGATGCATGGTAACGTATCTGGCAAAACATCTTAATATAATTGTTTATATACAACTGGTAGATTTACCGGCAATAAAAGAATGCTGTAGATGTCAGAAGCAGATACATTTAGGTAATAGATAAAATGCAACACTTTTAATTTGAAAACCTACTTCAAAAACTGTTAATGTAAATTGAGTGCTCTATCTAAGCACGGTAATGTATCTGGTTACAATGTTTGTACGTCAGAAGGCATTAATTCTTTAAAACAGGCACACTTACAGATAAAGCCAATTTTACTTGTTCCTATAGTCTTTTAAACTGTAACTGCTTGAGCCAAGCCCTCGATTAGTTCCAAGATTTCTGCCGGTATCTGAAAGAACCTCCCAGATCTTCCAATTGCTGTAGGGGGTTCTACTTTAGTAAGAACATCCTGAAATGGAATCCATATTTCATCGGCAGGCTGGGGCCATTTATATGTTGAATGCTGCTTAGATTTTATAGTTTTCATGAAAGTCATCTTTGCGTCCTGATCCTCCTCATGGACCTCTAAAATCTTGCCCAAGTACCACTTATCTGAATACATCGCAGCAACAAATTCACCAGCAACCAGTTTAATCCCATGGTTCTCTACTTGGTTCTTCTCGACTATCCCAGGGTCCTCTACTTGGCTCTCCCCGACTGTGGTCGGATCATGGACTACTTCCGTGGTTTTCGGTGGTTTTGGTTTTATGGCTCGTTTTACCAATCCGTCACACCTGGATCGGCCTTCCATACAGTTATCACAGTAGCATGATACAGGCCTAATGAGTATTTCCGTTCTGTTAACTGGGACCACAGCATGCAGTTTCATCGTTCCTGGGATTGGTTGGCTTTCTATTGTGGCCAATAAATCAGAAGCCTCGTCATATTCCTGCTGTGAATACTTAATGTACATTATTTGCTTCTCCTGTGTGGATGCCCAATTAAAAAAGTCTTCTGTTGTTCGGTTTTTGTGGCATCTCGCTTACCAGGCATGCAGCGACTGATGTCATCTCTCTCAAACAAAGATACAACTGTATTCTGTAGCAATGTCCTGGTCGCTTCCATCCGCGATTCTTTGATAGAGTGCATCGTCTTATTCCAGTATTTTGTTTGGAGTTCACTGAAGCATTTATACTTATTTACTGTCTTCCCAGCAATTGTTTGTCTGTGCATTCTTTTCTTGACCTCACTTGTGGCTTCCTTATTTGTCTGTTTCATTTGATGAGTAAGGACATTTGCAAATTCCAGGGTTTTTTTCTTATTGTTTTTGGTAGGTCACCGGGAAATATACACGCCTGTTTGATCTCTGCAGCTGTCTTGCTTCTGGGTGTCATGTTTGCGACATTATCAGGCACAGCAGACGAGGCTGTTCCTGTTGATTTCTTATTAAAGAGCCTCTCATAACGTTTCTGCACTGTTTTCAAACTTTTCTGAAGATGGGTATTCTTGGTTGTAACGTGCTTTACTTTACTGCTGGCATTTTTGAGAGCTTTCGATCGCTTCTTACTTGTTGGGATCCTTTGGGGAAAAGGAAATTGGACGAGCAGCGGCGATGAATCGGATGAACGTGATGATCACGGCTGAGATTCCCTGAAGCTTGATATATCTTGAGACTGAACACTCAAGCTTGGACTTTCTGGCGCTTTCTGCACCTTGGGCTTTTCTCTGTACGTCTGGCAATGAATTTTATTTTGCTGACGTCTTTTTTTCAATGATGAATTGCTTAGTTCAGAGGCAGGAATACGACAATCATCTTGTCTTTTACGTTCTTTTTCCAAAAAATTCGGATCATTCTTCTTCTTCCTTTCTCTATAATCTTTTTGTATCTCAGCACGTGTTTTCCCCATTTTGTCCTGAAAAAAGAATGACAAAATCTAATGAAGAATATAAGCATTTTTCAAACATTTTGAGGCCTATAACCTAACGTAATTGGCAAAATAATATGATTTTGTTCGTGATTCATAACAAACTTAAACTTTGGCCCCTAATTTCTGAAAGATGAGACGAGACATACATTTTTATTTTCATGCATTAGAATCGGCAATATGTTCTTTCTAATATATGAAAAGGACATTGGAATCGAATGTACAATAGGCATTTGGCGTACATTTTAGTCGTTCCATTTTTTATCCAAAAGTCAAGCAAAATTTGCTAAAAATATCCATATTTCGTATATGATTTAAAGGACTTTATATACCTTTGTAAAGTGTGCCTTCGAGGGTTGACTTCGACCCCTCACTCATTTAAATCATACCTGCATGCCTTAAATTAACATATTGAACTAATACACTGCCATTAAACATCTAATTTTCTTAGAAAAGCATTGCAAAGGAAAGATAACATTATCTGTCATGTTTACTGGCTCAAAGGTGCTGAAAATGTTTCCCGCACACTACCCCCATGTAATCATACATGCTGGTTTTAAATTTAAATATTTGAATGACATGATGCTTCTCTGAAGTCTTGTTATTATATAGAAACAGTGCAAATGACAGAATAAAGTGGTAACAGATACGTTACCAAGCTGGCCAGATACGTTACCGGGCTGGTTGAATATACGTAGCTCACGTTAACATACTAAACCATGTACACTGTTAAAACGTTGGGCAATTATTAAGCGTTGGGTAAACTATGAACAACCCCGTTGTTGGGTAAATAATATTAACCAACTGTTGGTGAAATTTTACCCAACGGTTGGGTAATTAGCCAAAACTTTACCCAACCGTTGGGTAATTAGCCAACATTTTACCAAACGTTGGTAATTATTTACCCAACAACGGGGTTGTTCATAGTTGAACCAACGTTGGGTAAATTGTTTACCCAACGTTTTTGCTGTGTAGGCCTATGCAAACTAATTGCTGACACGTTTATGCACAGAATAACATCTAAATTATGTTCTAAGTCCTCCTTATTTGTGGCCAAAAATAATCCATAATTATTCTCAAACACATTCGATATAGTTACTTACCGCACTACAGAATGTATTCGGCTAAATATCACAAAATAAAGCAAGCTTCTCGAGCAAAACGTAATCGCCCTGCGTCAAAACGCGTCGAAACTTTATGTCACATGTAAAAAATAGCGGGAATTACGTAGTAATGACGTAGTACACATTTGCACACGTCACTAAATCAGTAACGTATCTGGGGTAATGTATGTTGTCGGCCTTTTTCTTAATCGTGCAATTCTGACAAGTATGTTAAACTTACCGATTAAATGTCCATGCTTGGTTAGTCATCACCCAACACATTAATGCCTGGTATGGCATTCGACTTCTTTTATCGCGGCATTTTAGCAGAGGGTAGTAGAATATAGGTAACGTATCTGGTACAGCACGAACGTACACATAAGGAATTTTTTACTTTCATAGACACAATTTTTGTTTTGCTTTGAAGCCATTTTTTTAATACACATATTTTATAGCCCCGTAGTCTGCTTGATTAATCACATATGGGAACGTTCATCTTCTATATTATTTTCACTGTTTTTTATCCATTCGAAAAGTGGTAACATATCTGGTCGCAATTTTGACGACATGCTCTCAAAGAGTCCTAGGGGGAAAATGGTGATCTTATATTTGCATGGTTAATATTTTTTAATTAGGGAATGATAGAAGCTATTAAAAAGTATATATAATCTTTTCTGAGCATGCCTGTACGTGTAAAGAGCATGGACACATTATATAACAAACCCCTTGGCTGGCGACATGGGGGAAAACCAGATACATTACATATTCAGCTTTGATTTTGTTATACTTTCTATGCATGCTGATATCCTCTAGCCCCACACATTTTAAAAGTATAAGTCCTCGGTATAACTTAAGTCATTAAGACCGCTTCTAACTGACCAAATAGGCCTAGACGAGTGAGCGACTGCTGGCGACATAAAAATGGTTAAGTTGAACACTTTAACGGAGAATGTGCCATATATTCTTCTTGATCATAGACACATTTGTGTACCTGTAGGTAAATGCTGCATCAATCACTGGAATACAGACTGATATCACAGCACAGGGTATGTGAATCGAGTTTAAAGGGGCATTGAGAGATTGCTGAGAAAAATTTGGAGAAAATAAATTGTTTCAATAGATAAGGTACGTAGAAACCCTGAAGTGTAATAACTTATGGGACACAGGTTGAATGATGGCACTAGATAGAAATTCGGTGGAAGCCACTTATCTGGTAAGTGGTGCTGATAATCTTGATGAGATATACATCAAAATGACCAAATCGTGAAATTTGACATGATAGACGGCAAATTTAGGTCAACGGTTTCAAATGGTAGTTAGTATATGCCTAAGTATTACGTAGATGCAAAAACCCTGCTTTTTTTGGAAATTGAGGGCGCACTCCCATACGCATCTCTCAGTGCCCCTTTAAATTTGGTGGGTCACCATAGACGTAAAATAGAGGGGGAAAAAGTTCCAATACTATTTTGGGCAATTGCGCCAATCCTCAAAGAGAGTGAGTGTCCCTTAGTAATAACACTTTACCATAAGAATATGGATCCACTGATAATAGTGCCATTCCTATTAATTACAGACATGATTATGTATCGTATTTAACCAATTTACCACATTTGAAAAGGACTCATATCGAAAACTTTAGGGGTATTAAACGCAAAAAGTCCCATATGAAATCAACCTACGCTTCGTGA
The DNA here is from genome assembly GCA_035610835.1 of Ophiura sarsii. Classification (NCBI taxonomy): domain Eukaryota; kingdom Metazoa; phylum Echinodermata; class Ophiuroidea; order Amphilepidida; family Ophiuridae; genus Ophiura; species Ophiura sarsii. Next base: position 53,099,113 of record CM069441.1, read on the forward strand.
TCCTAATTCACCACACGCTGTGTACTATCGGGACTCTGGGACTCTTCCATTGCACTCAATGGGGTGAAGTAAACAATACACACACTAATGCCGCTTGAACATTTCACCATAAACATTTATTTGTAAGCAATAAAACAATTCAGTCATATTGCAACGTCAAATGTTAATACAACAATTAACGTGAGGTATTGTGACCATTTTTAAATGACGAACTACAGCTGAATAGATAATGTAATATACTTTTACACCCCTGTAGCGATAGTTCCGCGACCCAAGCATGTGGATCGATGTCGTATTGTATGTGTATTGTGTTGTATTGATTCACTGACCAAAACATCCGCTGAGCCAAGATTTTGCCTAAAATAGTCCTGATTGGTGGGAAAAAAACGCGGGTAGTTCCTTTCAACCAATCATATTATATTTTACATCAATCTCTGAGGAATTTTGTCTAGTATTCTGACGTAAGCGTAATTTTCGATCAGACGCTCCCATAAATGTTGCCATTGAATTTAGTACACCGACCCACGTAAAATGGACCTAAATTAGGCTATTTTGTCAATGCGTGGCATTCTTTTTTGTTAAAAGTGTAATTTTTATTTGGGAAAACGCGGGTTTATCTCAAATTTTAAATTGTAAGTGTTTGGTATTTTATTGAAGCCTATACTATTTACTGCACTATACCAAGCGTAATTGTAAGTTAAGTTGTCCCACTTGGCAGTAATGATCAAAGAAGTTTCGATGTGGCAAGGGACAAGCTCAACATTATGTGCTTAGTGAGGTACTTAGGTTTGCGTTGAGCAGATGCACCAAAGTTTTCAATATGGTTCTTGTCAGCTCGGTCTACATGGTATAGTGGTCTAGACATGAGACCTATAATCCAACATTACATAGGCGTAGCCAGGATTATTTTACCCGGGGGGCACTCAGACTCTGATCAAGAAGAGTTTAAGGGTGCCCAAATAACTTAAATTGCTAAGGTACCATCCATGCGGGCACCGCCCTCCGAGCTATGCTCGGACAGGGGGTTGTCTGAGAAGTAGAAAAAAAATCAATTTTGGAACTCATTTTGGTTCGATCTGGTGTATACTTTTGACCAAAATTTATCGAAAAGCCACCTCTTCATTTCCAATAAATATTTTGTTTTTTATCAATGCACGACGAAGTTGAGCATATTCTGATATATTATTGATTTAAGTATAGATGGTTGAAAAGCTCGAACAGGAGGGGGGATGTCCCCCCTCCCTGAGAATTGGATTTTTTTTCAATTTTCGAACTCATTTGGTGCGATCTGTTGTATACTTTTGACCACCATTTTATCAAACAGCCACCTTCATTTCTAATAAATATTTTGTTTTTTTATCAATGCACGAAAGAAGTTGCGCATAATTATACTAATATATTCTTGATTTAAGCATAGATGGTTTAAAATTTCGAACAGGGGGAGAGTCTGAGGTGTGATGTGCCCCTCCCTCAGAATTTGATTTTTTTTTCAATTTTCGAACCCATTTGGTGCTATTTGGTGTGTACTTTTGACTAATATTTTATATTGAAAAGCAATTACTTTATTTCCGATCAATATTGGCTTTTTATATAGGCCTATGCCAGTCGAGCCCCCCTGTATCCAGGCCTGTGGCACTGACCAAATCGGCGTGGGATCCAGGAGCCGCTTCCGGGCCCCGGTGGGCTCCAGGGGAAAAGCCCGTGGGACTATGGGGCACTACTAAAGGCTTTCTGCAGACTGCAGTTTTTAAGGCCATAGGAGGGCTCTCCTGCTACATATTACTGTCAATAAAGACATTTTCTTTTGGGTAATTCTATCTTCTTTTTTGTACGTTTTAAGAATATCAAAATCTTAATTTAAAAGAAAACTAAAGCTGCAAATCAAAATCATATATTTTTGAAATTATTATTATTACGCGCGCGCAAAATCTGCTATTTTACAGTTTGCTATGATTGAGGCTTGCCTTCATAAAGCTAAAGTTAATGTTTGAAGTCACATTAGCGCGTAGCGCACAAAATGTAATACTAATTTGTTATGAAGCTAAATGTAATGTTCGAAGGTTCATGCGGACTTTTTTGCTGATAACAAACTTCTAAAAAGAAATGTAAATATTTTGAGGTTCTAAAACATCCACCCACCCTTCACCCTCCGCTCGGCCCTCGGCCTCAGGCCCTCCCGAAACGGACAACAAGAAGTGAAGTCACACAATGACTGGTCCAAAGTCTTATCGTTTGGGGCAATTTTTTTTGCTATTCTACATATTTTGCCAATTATCGCTGGTACAAGCTTATAAAACTAAAGCAAATATTTCGAGGCACATGAGTAAAACACGCAAAGTATTGGCTTCTCAACACTAACTAATTTTGTCATGATCGAGATACATTTTGGCTTAAAACTAGATTCCAAAATTAAAGTTAACGTCCATGTCACATGCGAGCGTAGAGCGCGATTTTTTGGGGGCTATTTTACATAAATTGTGCCGCGATTGAGATACCAACCACGCAACATTGACTTCTTTACATTAATTTTGCCAAGATTAAAATAGATTTTTGCTTCTATTAAAATGTTTTTATTTTTGTTTTTTTACGAAAACCCCTGGATTCTTTATACTTATTTGCCACACTTGAGATAAATGTTGGCTTTATGACACTGCTTTTATTGTTAAATGTTTTGCTATTTTACCCGGTTTTTCTAGGATTGAGGTACATTTTGGCTTCAAACGATCTTCTTAATTTGGAATGAATTTATTTTGGGGGGGGGGAAGGGGCACAGGCACATACAACGTTTGTATTTAAACGTCATAATTTAACTATGATTTCTCTTATCAAAATTGAGACGACAATGGCAAAATTGGAGGACAGGGGAGAAGGAGCGGTCGGCCCTTCTTAACTCTCTGGTTACGCCATTATTGCCTTGATATGCCGGAATCTGTGCCGGGAACGTACAAAATAATGGGTGGGGGCATGGATACTTACTATGTAACAAAAAAGAACTCTATACCCTCTACTATCTCTCTTTTTTTCTTCCTTTTCTCCTTTTTCTTTCTTTTTCTTCTTCTTCTTCTCCTTTTTTTTTTTTTGGTGCCAGGGACCCGGGGGGCACGTGCCCCCCAGGCCCCCCCCCCCCCCTGGCTCCGCCAATGCATTAGATTGGTGGTTTGATTCTTTGTCAAACCTGCTGGTTTTTCAATTACAAAAACAAAACCCTGAAAAGAGTTGGTATATATAGTGTATAAGCTGACATTTAGGTACTATGTGTTGTATAATAATCTGGACCCAACTCATAAAAAAACCTCATACAGTGTATAATTCAACAACTTCAATGACATCTCTATTTTTATGTATTTTAGGTTCATGCTTATACTACACTCATCCAAAGAAGTTCCTTGCCACTTAGTAAAGCCCAAATATTTCAAATTAATATTTAATAGAATATATATAATTGTATATCATAATAAGCAGAAAGTAATCCTCTAACAGCTTAACATGGAATTTAGACATGATCACTCATGCATGGCAGATCCCATTCACTTGACAATGGCAAGGTCTGTGGAAGAAGATTGCAAAAAATTGGATAATCCCTCCATTCAAATGTGAATTTGAATGATTGAACAAAATATGAACCTTACCATTGCTTAATGAATGTGCTCAGCCATGCATTAATGCGTACATCTTAATTTCATACAGACATGATAGAGAATTATTGTCTGCTTATTTTGACATGCAATTAATTGTTTAATTTATATTAAATATTTATGTAAAATATTTGAACTTCAATATTTGAACTTCAATGAGTGGCAAGGAACTTCTTTGGACGAGTGTACATTTATGTTTGACAATCTATTTGTATACCCTTTTTATGCATATCACTTCAGTATATCTCTTTTATATACATATGTTATACCCTTGTATCTATCACTGTGTATCACCCAGACGTTGCGATTTTTGTAATTAAGATGTAAAACATGTGATGTTAAGAGATGAAAACAAATGTCAGTTGGTGCCTGTATTTTTACAAAGAAACATTTTTTTGTGGTTCACATTTACTGTAAAATGTGTTAATTATCAAGTGTTGTATGCTCTGCAAATTAAACAACTTTGTGTGTTGATAATAATGCACAATTTCAATAGAAAGGCGATATTAAAAAATCTTTTGTTTCAAAGCTAGCTCTTCAGTTTTTCAAAACCTAATGCGGAATGCGGGTTTTTTGGGGGGGGGGGTTTATTTATTTTTAAATATAAAATATTTAAATCCTTGTAAAAGTGACCTTTTACAATGAAAATCTGACGTATCTGAAATTTTTTAATTTTTTTAAATTTTTTTAAATTGAAAAAAGTTTAACAAAAAAAAACACTTTCTATCGCGCATCAATTAACTAGCGCGCGGGAGCTTTGAGACAAATGATTTTTTTTTAATATAGCCTAATGTGTATATATTCCCAGGGCTCAAAATGAATGGGTTCTGAGTAAGATAGACTCTAGTCAGTAATATTATGTATCCAGGGGGGTTAGCTCGTACCCAGATGGGCTTAGATTAACCTGGGGGAAATAGTACAGGGTGTCCAAGAATTATTTATACAGTGTTTCAAAAAATAATACAAATATAAAAACATCATTGCATTGCAGTCCAAATCTAATGCCAGCAACATAATGGGGAACATGTTACCCACTTACTCTGTTAATGTCATCAAAATATCTTCATCCGTTTCCAACATTATTGAAAATTGGGGAAAGCTTGATTCTCACTTTCAGCTTATTTCCGGGGGTGGGGGGGTGGGGTGGGGGGCACATAAGACTCACACCAAACTTCAAAACTGCCGCTTAAGAAAGTATGATACACATTTCCTCACAAAATTCAAATACTGCTTCTTAAACATCGACCAACAGTTAATATCTATTAATTTTGTAGTGGAAATGAAAAAGGACACAGCAAATCACTGCATATCATTTAATTGAGCTTTGTGCCGAAAATGATCAATGATTATATGACTTTCAAAACAGGTGATTTCGGTCAAACTTAGAATCTACCATTTTTACAAAAGAGTCCATAATTTCTGTTAGAAACGGCAGATTTTTTTAATTTCAAAATTCCTAGAAAAGCTAACTATATTATGTAGCTGTTAGAATCATAAGCACTTTGACCAATGACAATGGTATTCATAGCTAAATAACTGCATCTTTCCCGGTATAAGTTATTCTGGGACATCCTGTATTTAAGAAGGTGCTAAAAGGCTGATTTTAAATAAATTAACTTAAAACCAGGTGTTATTAAGCTAAGGGCCAAAGTTTTCCGCATCGCGGAATTGAGGTTAAACAAAGAAAACAACAATTTGATGAAAAGAAGGGGAAAAATGCATAAAAAACGTCCAAAACACACAATTTATAAATAGTCTTGAATAAAACAATATAAATATTAAAAAACAATACGTAATAAAACAAAACAAACAATAAAAATGATGTGTTTTTCTGTAAAGTGTGTTTATTTTGGTTTTATAGATTGTAAATTTTAAGCTTTCTTTGGGAAAATTACATCACAGAAAAATTCAAAATTTACAAAGCGGAAAAACACGGAAATTCAACAATTACAAAGCGGTAAACTTTGGCCCTTATATTAAGCCCTCAAAGTCAAGCCACAGGGCGTGCCAATGCAAGTGCATAAATACCCACAAAAATCGTGTAGAGCTCATAAATTCATCATGTGACTTTGATAAAACAATTTCTACCTGAAAGAGAACGGGAATTTTGGCTAAATACTACAGATTGTAAGAATAAAAGTTAGATATTTTGTGCATGGTTTTGTACTTGTTGAAACTAAAGTGTATGTAACACAAATTGTGTAATGAATAACATTTGACTTTATCATGCAACCATGATTCTTGTGTTAAAATGTGTACATAGGTAAATTATAAATATTATGTAATAGAAGAATATCTTGAAGACAAAGAAAACTTGATATTTTAAGGTATAAGCACAGAATTAACTGAATTATTGTACATACCATATAAGAAATGCAAATAAAGAAATAAAACAAAACAAAACTACATAATATATATTATGCATCCTGTCTCGTGTTCTATCGTTTGCATTTAACCATACGAAACCCTCCATATTAAACATCTTTAACTGGGCATGAAAATGTGTTGTTCCTTCTTAAAGAGTCACCATTGAAAATGTAGTGTTTAGTATTTTTCTTGCCAAACTTTCACATTTATTGAAATCATGTCTTTCTTTTGTTAAATCTCACTAAATTGAGGCATTGATTTATTTACCCATGTTTGTCGCCTTGGTACCTACAAACAAGTTCTCGTAACGTGCGCTAGCAGTTGTGATGTTGACAAGTTAAAAGGATGCGATCTTAACTCGGAAGGCCCATGCCCAGATCAATTCGCGAGGAAAGGTCATGCAGGAAAGGTCAAAATGGCAGGAGTAAATCAGCGGAAGTAAGGCGAACGTAACTTACTTCCGACATTGTTCACACAGTCACTACTTCAGCTCTTACTTCCGATTCTTACTTCCGATCTACTTCCGAGGGTGTGAACGTGACTATAAATTGTCACTTTTCTACATCATGCATACAATATCTTATAAAATGCTATTTCATTTAGATCATGGTGTTGGTAGCAACCATACAACAACAGCACAGGATGGATACCACTCATACTTTAATGGTAGGGATGTGCCGCCAGCAAAATGAAAACCGACCTAAAACATTTACCAATTTTCGGGGGGAAATGGACCCATATGTTTACCGCGGTATACCGGAGACCAATAATGTTCCTGCATATTTTACATATTTTACTAACAGCAAATTTAAGGATTTTAGACCCATTTGCCAGATGGGTGAAAAACGGGACCCTATTTGGCGGCATATCCCTGTGACCTCATTTACACCCCCCCCCCCCCCCAGCGTGTTGACCCCTCTTTCAGCCTCACTCACCCATTATACCCTTATTTTATGTATAAGTCACCAAAGACTACATTCCCTATCTCCACTCCGGGTCCCAATTCCTACACTCCCTGCTCTGCTTCAAAACCAAACCTCTTACAGATGCAAAACAAGCATTGTTCAGAGAAACACCCGTATATTTCCAGAAAACTATGTTTAGTGATTTACAGAGAAATGTTTTATGTACTCCCAACAAACCCATGTGTGTATAATTATGAAATGGGACGGTTTAAACTTGACTGAAGACACTCTAACAACATAAATATTCAGTATTGAAAAGGAGCTCACTATGTATCCAGTTTGATGGCGCTATTGCATTTCTGGTCACCGTCTGGTCACCGTCAGATAATTGTCACTGAGCTGTTCGAGTCAGACAGGGCTGGAAAGAGATCCATTGTTCGATATCAGATTGAGATTTTTGAATTTGCAATCACAAAATGTATGAAACTCCTTTCTCTGCAGAGTGGTGACGTCACGGAGATATCCACAGTCTTGAGGGGCCTTCCCAGTGGCCTATCTGAGGTCACATGTCTAGGGGGAGGGTAGTTTTTCTTGGTCAACACCGTACCAGTTCGACCCTATAGATCAGCTGGACTCTCTATTCCACCGAATTACGTCGCATCTTAAACTTGATGCGCGCATAGCGCGCAAAATTTTAACATATTTACACGAATCTGACCATCCTCAACGGGCCTGGCGCCTGCACCAACGAGGGCTTTGTGAGAAAATCACATAAAAAACACAGTGGGACGCAAAATCAGGCCTCATATTTAATTTGGAGGGGGCCCATTAATTGACTAACCAAAGCGGTGTAAACGCGGACACGGAGGAGTCTGATGGGGAATGTGCATGCGCCCCTCCCCATAGCCTAATTGAATTTTTTTTTTCAATTTTCGAACCCATTTAGGGAGTGTTCAGAAATACTTTGGTGGGGGGGGGGGGGGGTTGGCCAAAACGGGGGGGGGGGGGTCTAAAAAGTTTGAAGTCTCAAAAAGGGGGGGACTAAAAAGTTTTACCTACTTAAGAGGGGGGTCAAAAAAGTTAGGCCAAATACTAGTCGTTAACGGGAAAAATACCAAAATTTTCTGCGCTACGCGCAAGTAAATACTGCAATATTGACATTTCTATAACAAATTATACAGATTTCCGCACGCTCCGCGCAAATCTTTGTAAAAACATTGTGCCGACAGCAGAATTTGTTATACAAAATGTGGCTAACCAGTGTCCACAGTTTTTACTTGAGAACTGTTGATAAGGGTGATCGTCAACAGGGTTAAATACACATTTCCGCGCGCTACACGTTATTTTGAACGCAGTTGACCAAATTTCTGCGCGGGGGGCCAAATAGGTAGTCGTTAACAGGAAAAATACCAAACTTTCTGCGTTACGCGCAAGTAAATACTGCAGTATTGATATTTCTATAACAAATTATATTTGTAAAAACATTGTGCCGACAGCAGAATTTGTTAAACAAAATTTGGCTAACCAGTGTCCACAATTTTTACTTGAGAACCGTTGATAAGGGTGATTCAACAGGGTTAAATACACATTTCCACGCGCTACACGTGATTTTGAACGCAGTTGACCAAATTTCTGAGCGGGGGGTCAAAAAAGTTAGGCCAAATAAGTAGTCTTTAACTGGAAAAATACCACATTTTCTGCGCTACGCGCAAGTAAATACTGCAATATATACATTTCTATAACAAATTATACAGATTTCCGCACGCTCCTCGCGTGTCTTTGTGAAAACAACGTGCAGACAGCAGGATTTGTTATACAAAATGTGACTAACCAGTGTCCACAATTTTTACTTCAGAACTGTAACTGACAGTTGGTAAGGGTGACAACAGGATACAAATTTTTGCCCGCTACGCGTGATTTTGAACTCATTTTTCACATTTTGTACTAGCAAGTTGACCAAATTTTTCGTTCTCCGCGCATATCTTTGTGAGAGTATTGTGTAGATAGAAGGACTTAAGTATACAAAGAGTAACTTTTTATAATTGGAAAAAGAAACCGTTTTTTTAAAGGCTATAACATGATAAATACAAATCACCGAAAAATACAATTCGGAGGCTTGAAAGATATGTTTCAAGTGAATTTGAAATGTTGCAAATTTATTGCCAGCTATACACAGTTCTGACTGTAGTGTAAGCGTCAAAGACCTTGAGTCAAATGTCTATCTACATCTGACAGTAGGGGAGGGGGGGGGGTGTCAAAAAAGTTTTTCACCCTGTTAAAGGGGGGGGGGTCAGAAAAGTTTGTCAATTTGTAAAGGGGGGGTCAAAAAGTTTAGACACCGACAATTTTTTTTTTGGCCAACCCCCCCCACCAAAGTATTTCTGAACACTCCCTTAGTGCGATTTGGTGTGTACTTTTTATCAATATTTTATTGAAAAGCATCACTTTATTTCCAATCAATATTGGCTTTTATCATGTTTTATTGAAAGAAGTTGTGCATACTGATATATGTTCTTGATTTAAAATTGCTATGTTGAAAAACTGCTTCGCGGGTAACGGCGAATGGTCCAGAAAACGTTCCTGAAGCCAAAAATAAAACATTAAAACTATAAAAGGGCGCACAAATTTACAGGTTTTAAATAGAATGGTCCAGAAAACGTTCCTGAAGCCATCTTGCTAAGCTTCAATCATGAACATGAAAAATGGCAATTTTAACACTCAAAAGGTCCAGAAAATGATCTGTAGCCATCTTGCTAAGCTTGAATAATGAAACATTGAACAATTGAACAAATTCGCGCGAAGCGTGCTAAAATGTCGAGTCGATTTTTAAACAAAACTGAAATGGTCCAGAAAACGTTCCTGAAGCCATCTTGTTAAAGCTTGAACCAGAGAGGTGTCAAATAATTTGACACCTCCCTGTTTGAATGAAACATTGAACTAATTCGCGCGAAGCCCGCCAAAATGTCAATTTTTTAAAAACTAAAATGGTCCAGAAAACGTTATCGTTTTAACCTTGAACAATGAAACACTGAAACTAAACATCTTGTTATGCTTGAATAATTAAACATTGAACATAATTCGCGAAGCACGCAACAGTGGAAATTTTAACACTAAAAAGATCCAGAAAAACGTCCCTGAAGCCATCTTTTGTTAAGCATTTATTAATTAAACATTGAGGCCAGGCCCGTAACTAGGGGTGGGGGGGGGGGGGGGGGGGCGGCCTTTTGTTGGTACAATGTACCTTTTTTGGTTACTAATGGACTTTTTTTTGTTACTAATGTACCTTTTTTGTTGTTGTTGAAAACGCCCCCCCCCCCCCCCCCACCCACCCCAATGTTCCGAAAAACGACCCATTTCCCATTGTGTAAAGCGTTT